>PVJA010005575.1:0-43252 GCA_004027025.1 Myocastor coypus
TGTCCAAGGCCACCCCTTGTGACTCTGCAGTTTTGTACCCCTTCTGGAGACCTCCACTACAGTGTCAATAGTACAAATCTGCATAAGAAAGGCTAGTGACATCCGAATGAATCTGTAGGGCCAGCCAGATAACTCATCAGACTGAAGCGCCTGCTTAGGCAGATGCAGGGACCGGGGTTTGATCCCCGGCACGCCATGCCGGCCCCCTCTCACTCTCCCCAGGGGCGCACCAAGACAGCAACCGAGACTTGGCATGGTGGGGCGTGCCTGTAATCTCAGCGTTTTGGAGGTTGAAAGCAGGAAAATTATGAGTCCGATCTGTGTAACGAGACCCTGCAGACCCTGTACAGATACATTTTTAAAAAAAATGAATCTGCAAGTTAATTTGAGTTAGTACTACTCTGTGGCTGGTATCACTTAAACCCCACTCCTCCTGCAGCAGCAACTGTCCCACCAGACTGCAGATGGGAGTGCTCCCTTTGGGAGCAACACTTCGATGCGCGGAGCAGGAGCCCTGCAAGGGAAAGGTATAGGAAGCAGGGGTAGCCGAGCACAGAAGAGGCCGATAGGCTGCGCAGGCGCTGAGAGCCCAAAGCCCAGGGCTTGGGTGGAGTTAGGGCTGAGGTGCAAGAGACTGGGGAGGCTTGGGTTGCCTTAGACTGGTGAGGGAGAAGAACCGGAGTTTGCTGAGTGCTGTCCGAACAGGACAGAAGAGGAGGCAGAGGACACCGTGCTTAACCGAACCACCAGCTTTGGCGCATGTTGTCTGCAGGGCAGAGGTGCCCAGTGTTGCTTGGCCAACTTTCCAGGTTCTGGAAAGTCACTGACTGTTCCAAGGCCTGGATCGACCAGAACCAGAGTCCCTGTTTCCGTAAGCCCTCTGCAAACCCGTAGCCCCATGCAGGCCGCAGAAGGGACCCAAAGTGCAACCACCCCCAGAGAGCGGTGCTGCGGGCCGTCATCAGTGAGCAGCGGAAGAAAAGAAGCCGCTGGGGAGGGAGGAATCGAGATTATTTTTAAACAGCCTCTGCGATTATTTAGCTCCACGTGGGAGGTGTGTCGAACTTCGTTTTCAAGTATGCGACCTTTTCACAATCATAAACTGCATCCCAGAATGTGCAGGGGTTTTAATTAGCTGTGCTATCTTGGAAAACCAAAAACTGAACTGCATATAAGATTTTTTTAAAAAATCATTGATTTTAGTAATTAAAAATAAAGAATCATTGCAAGCAGCGTTCTGCAGCTGAATTTATCTTGACCTCTTTACTTTTAACTAGAAGTGGGAAAAAAGATGTGAAGTATAATATTTCATTTCTCTTCTTTTCTTTTCTTTTCTTTTCTTTTTAGTTTAGAAAAAATAATGGGACGGCCCCCATTCCTGAGCAGAGGTAAGCCTCATACACTGGGCTTCTTTCATGTAATGTCCCTCATAGAGGCGGAGTAGGTGGCTTGTGCTGTTTGTGGGGTATAGTGACTTTGATTTAGCTAAGCAATACCCTGGAGCACACTGCGATATAACAGTGGCAGCTTCCTTTCATATTCTGTGCCCCAAAAAGCCACTTACGTGGATGTAAATCTGTATGTGTAAAATAAACGTAATTGGCAGAGACGGTCCTTCAGTGAGGGCCTTTGAGAAGACGGCTAGAGGGGCACTGGGAATCCCTGCGCGGTGTGGGGACTGTTCGCTCTTTGTTTAGAAATGCACAGAGCCCGGTGTTGAGAGGCTCTGCTGACGAGATCCACACGTCCAGATGTACGAGTTAGAGCTGCACACGTTGAGGAAGGGAGCAGGAAACGAGGAGGGGGCAGGGCGGCAGCAGCGATCAGCTTGACATCAGCGAGGAGCGCAGAGTTGTCTCTGGGCATCTGCGGGGTGCAGCACAAAGTCGGCGCTCGCTGAGAGGCCACTGATGGGTAGGCGCGCGTGCAGGAGGACCCCTGCCGCATCGAGTGGGAGTGCACTCCCTTCTCGTCTGGTGAGACTCTTTCCAATGTGGGCAAAAGGGATTGGAAGAGGTCCCGCGCGGAGGGTTACAGAAGCAGCAGAGTAGTGACCGGCGTGTGCAGCGGGGTGGCGGTGCGGTAAGCGTAGCGGGCTCAGATAGCAAAGCTGCTGCCTGCAAAGGCACGGAGCTCCCCGAATGTGGTGCCCAGATGTGAAGATGGCTTTCTGCTTCTCTCGCCTTCTCTGGTTTCACTGCCCTCCCCAGGGCTACCGAGCATAGCTGTCCCCAGCACACTGATCTCACAGGAGTGAGGAACTCAGGATTTCGCCACACATAAATGATTTATTTTGAACCCTTAGTGCAGCATACATTGCCCTGGAAAGGACAGGGGACGGAGCCCAGGAGGAGTGCTCACCTGTGGTGGGCTCAGGACCCCTTAAGGGTATTATGTCCATAAACCTTCTATCCCCACCGAAGCCTGCGAGTAACCCGAGGTGGAAGGAGGTCAAGGTGTTTGCTCACAATCCCTGGCTACACAGGGAGGTGGCAAAGTTGCCCATGCTGCCTGGAGGGCATGGCAACGCCTCTCCCTGGGAAGGTGGAGGCACAAACATGGTCAGGATGCTTGCTGATACAGCAACATGTAGATGTAAAGCATCTTGGTGTGTGCCGGCCTGTCCTCACACCTGCTGGATTCTGCTCCAGCCAGTGCCCAGGCCCAGCGGGGCCTGGGACCTTTTGTGCACTCGGTGGAAACCACTCCATCAGAATGGTCTGGTGTGGAACCTTGCAGCAGAACTCACTACAGGGAGACACGGGACAAAACCCACCCAACTAATCCAGGAGCTGAGCATCTTGCCAGAGGGGCACAGCGGGTTCACTTTCACAGGCTACAGCAGGAAGAAGCAGAGCACAGTAGCCAGACCCAAGCCATGCCCACCTGGATGAGTTCAAACCTGGTAGACATGGACCAGTAAGCTGAGACACTTTGCTAGAGCCAGATCTATAAGAGCATTCGTGCTCTTTTTCTCTTGATTGAGAGAGGGAGAAACAGGTAACTGGGGTGAAGCTGTCTGCCTGGAAGACCGCATGTACATCAAGGGGAGGTGATCAGACAGAACTTAGGGGAACTAATTTAAGTACAAATTCCCAGTCTAATATCTGCTTAGCTATATGGTCATAATGTTTGTTCATAGGGTCTAAGAGGCAAACCCATTAGATACAAAAGTTTGTCAACTGCTAAATCTCCCTGCCCATCATTAATGTTGCTAATTATAGCTCTGTAAATGTGAAACTGTAACTTCCATAACCACATAATCTCTCTTGGGTAATAATATTGGTAGGCGGTAAGGTAATAACTGCACCAAAGCTCTAAAACAAAGGTCAGAAGACAGTGCCATATAAAATGACAAAGAAAAGGAGCAAAACACATTCTCAGGCCCTGAGTCCTACTAGAATAACTGCAGGAGACACCGCCATAGAAGAAATTAGAAGTCAGGAACCTGATATCTCTGAGACAACAATGTCTGAAGTAAAGAGACAACTGCAGAAAGGTGTAGGGGAAATCAGATCAGAAATAATCTCTGAAGTAAAAAATGAAATGATAACTATAATGAAAGAACTACTAAGTGCTTGAACAGAAGATACATAAAAAATAGAGAGGAATAGAAGAATGATGGAATCCTTGAATGAGCAACACAGGAAAGAAATACAATGCATGGAGCAGATTCAAAGATATATACAAGAAATTAAAACCTCAATCACAAACTGGCAAAACTATTTGAATGAAAGTGAAGATAAGCTTTTAAACCTTGAAGACACTATTGCAGCTAGTGAAAAGGTAAGGAAAGATCTCTTTAAAACAACTAGGATGCAAGAAAAACTAATTCAACATCTACAAGATAATGCAAAGATAAACAATGTAAGACTAAGAGGCATCAGTGAGAAAGAAGGAGTCAATACAAATGGTATAAAAAGAATGTGGACAGAAATAATATCAGAATACTACCCAAATATGGAGAAACAATCTGACATTCAGATAACTGAAGCATATAGAACTCCAAATAGCATCAACCCAATTAAAACGACACCTACACATGTAATAATCAAGATCCTAGAAATTCAGCACAGGAACAGTATGCTAAAAGCCACTAGAGAAAAGAAATAGATCGCATTTAAAGGAACACCCATTAGAATAATGACAGATCTCTCTTCAAAAACCATCAAGTCAAAAAAAAACAGCATGGAGCAGAGTGCTTCAAGTCCTCCAAGAAAACAAATTTCAGTCCAGACTGTATTCTGCAAAACTCTCTTTTAAGTTTGATGGGGAAGTGAAATTCGTGCATGACAAAGAACAACTAAAGAATTTCATGATGTCAAAGCCAACCCTACACAGACTACTAAAAATATTTTAGAGAGGGACCAAAATGAACAGAACTGCATGAATGAGAATGGAGAGAACTCACCAAATAGGGCGAAAAATTAAACACAGGAGAAAAAAAAATTGTTATATAATGGTAGATAAATAATGTGACAATCATAAGACAATAAATCTCAATTACAACCATGAACATAAATGGACTCAGTTCACCAATTAAAAGAAATAGACTGACAGAATGGATTAGGAAGCAACATCAAACAATATCCTCTATACAAAAAGCACACTTTACTCATAAAGAAATTCATAGGCTGAAATTCAAAGGATGGAAAATGACACTACATGCCTGAGTGCCTCACTGAAAAATAGGGGTTGCAATCTTCTCTGCAGACAGTGTGAACTTCAAACGAAGAGTGATCAAATGAAACAAAGAAGTCCATTACATACTGGTTAGGGGAAAAATACAAGAAGAAGAGGTAACAGTCATAACATGTACATGCCCAACACAGGAGTACCCAACTGTATAAGACAAATCTTAATGGACATGAAAAATCTGATATCCAACACAACAATCTTAACTGGAGATCTTAACACCCCCTTACTCCAAAAAGATAGGTTAAGAAAACAAAAAATTAACAAAGAAGTAGCAGAACTGAACCATAACTTGGAACAAAGGGACTTAGTGAACATATATAGAGTATTCCACCCACCACATCTGAATACACATTTTTTTAGCTGCACATGAGACATTTTCTAAAATAGACCACATTCTAGTCTATAGATCATGTTTAAGTATGTGCAAGGAAATAGAAATTATCCCATGCATATTATCTGACCACAGTGGGATGAATCTGGAAACAGGCAATGACAAAAGAAACCACAAAAATCCTATAAATATATGGAAATTAAACAACACCTTTTCAGCAACCAATGGATTACAGATGAAATTAAACAATATCTACAATTCAATGAAAATTCAAGAATAACTTATCAGAATTTATGCGATGCAATGAAAGCAGTTCTTAGAGGGACATTTATGGCTCTGAACTCACACATTAGGAAAACAGAACTGGAACAAATAAATGCCCTAATTCTGCACCTCAAACGTCTAGAGAAAGAAGAGAAAACCAAATCCAAAGCCCAAAGTCAAGAGGAAATCATAAAGATTAGAGCAGCAATTAATACAATCAAGACAGAGAAAATAATACAAACAATTAATGAATCAAAAAGCTGTTTCTTTGAAAGATTAAGTAAAATTGATAAGCCCCTGGCTAAGCTCATCAAAAAGAGGAAAGAAAAACTCAAATTCAAGCAATAAGGAATGAAAACAGTGAAATTACCATAGACCCTGTAGAAATTCAGAAGACTGTCAATAGCTGTTTTGAAAATATTTACTCTTCCTAATCAAAGACATGGAAGAAATAGCCAGATTCCTAGAAAGGTACAAATTACCAAAACAGAATCAAGAAAATACAAGTATTCTCAAAAACCCAACATCAGCCAATGAAATTCAAAATGTAATAAAAAAAAAACAACCAACAAAGTCCAGGTCCTGATGGATTTACCACTGAATTCTACAAGACAGTTATGGAAGATATAATCCCAATACTCCTCAAATTGTCCTAAGAAATGAAAAAGAAACAACTCCCCCAAAATCATTCCTGGAGGCAAGTGCTATACCGATACCAAAACCAGAGAAAGATGCAACTAAAAGAAATGAACAGCTTCTGACATTGCCAGCTCTGCCAATAATCCACTGCAATTATGGAATATGGAACTATTCATATAACTACTTTCTCTTAGTTCAATGAGAAGAAATTTTTGTATCAATAATGATTTGAAAAATTATCATTTCTGCATCCTGTGCTCTAACTACTACTAGGACGACAATATGCATTGTATCAATTATTGGGAATATACTACTAATGTGCTTTGAAACTGTCACTTAGGCTGGGCATGGTGGTGCATGCCTATAATCCCAGCACTTGGGAAGCTGAGGCAGGAGGATTGGTGTGAATTTGAGACCAGCCTGGGCTACAAAAGTGAGCTGAAGGCCAGCCTGAACTGCATAGCAAGACCCTGTCTCAAAAAGACAAAAAAATAAATAAATAAATAAAAAATAAAAGAAAGAAAAGAAATAGTCACATTGTTATTTCTTATTAAAAGTAATGAAAAGTAAAAAAATAAAAAGAGAACTACAGGCCAATCTTTCTCATGAACATAGCTGCAAAAATCCTCAATAAAATCCTAGGAAGTAGAATACAATAAATCATTAAAATATTGTGTACCATGACCAGGTAGAATTCATTGCAGGGATGCAAGGATAATTCAACATATACAAATTTATAAATGTAATACACTCTATCAATAGAGTCAAATCCAAAAACAAAATGATCATCTCAATCAATGCAGAAAAGGCTTTTGACAAAGTCCCAACACTCATGCATGTACAAAGTCCTATAGAAAATTGGAATAGATGGCTTCTACCTCAATCTGATAGAAGCCATCTATAACAATCCAACTGCTAACATAATGCTAAATGAGGAAAAACTGAAATCTTTTACTCTCAGATCAGGTACCAGACCAGGATATCCTTGCTTGCCACTACTATTTAATATAGTTCTGGAATCATTAGCTAGAGTCATTCGACAAGACACAGATACCAAAGGAATAGGAATAGGTAACAAAGAAGTTAAACTATCATTATTGGCAGGTGACATGCTACTGTCCTTGGAACACCCAAAAAACTCCACCGAGAAGCTCCCAGAATTAATGCACAAAGTCACTAGCGTAACAGCATGCAAAGTTAATGCTCAAAAGTCAATAGCATTCCTCTACACAGGTAACAGACACACTGAGAGAGAAATTAGAGAAGCAATAAGTTTTATAAGAACACCATAGAAAGTGAAATACTTAGGAATTAATCTAACAAAAGAAGCAAAAGATCTATTCAATAAAAATTAGAGTTCTCTGAAAAAAAGAGATCGAGGACTTCAGAAAATGGAAAGATATTCCCTGTTCCTGGACCTGAAGAACCAACATTGTGCAGATGGCCATATTCCCAAAATTGTTATACAGACTTAATGCAATGCCTATCAAAATGCCAGCAACATACCACACAGACCTAGAGAAGTCATTCTCATCTTAAAATAAAAAATCAGGATATGTAGCTCAGTGGAAAGGCCCTGGGCTCAATCCTCAGTACTGTAAATAACAAAAACATCAACAACTTTAAAATCTGTCACTCTGTTTGAAAACATACTCTGAATACTAATTCTCCTCAAAGTCAAAATAACACCTGTGTATTACATTTTATTTCCTAGGGAGGAGACGTGTGTCCAGTATGCCTATTCTACACAGTGTTGGTGGTCTAACATTTCTGAGTTACGCAACCTAACAGATAATGTTACGAAGTTTCTGTCAGTCACCTTAACGGCCTTTCAGAATACCAGCAAGTTGAGTACAGGGTCCCTGAGAAGATGTTAAGCGGTTAATTAACTTGTATCCCTTTAGGCAGCTTTGCCAAAATCCTCATTGCTGACACTCTTTAATATTGTGCTAATCACAACTTGTGCTCTGGGTTTTCTAGTAAACCTGAATTCTTTCAGGCTGGGCGGGTTATCAGGCTGACGCTCCCTAACCATCATGGAGCTCTCTCGGAAGGGATGTTCCTGGTCAGATGACCAGAAGAAGCGTGTCTGTGAGAGAATAATTCCCCTCTGGCTCTCAGAGCTCAGTCCTGTGTTAGGCTTTGAGGCTGTCCTAGCACTGGTGGTGCCGCTCATTTCTGACACCATGGCTGCCACAGAACCTGTGGTCACCATTGGGCGGTCATTGCCATTATAGAACCTTCCACTGTTTTCCATCTAGACCTGAAGTAACCGTGCAGCACACAGCACAGTGGGCTTGGTGTGGGGCCTGGTGGGGATCCACCGCCCTTACCTCAGGGCACCTGCTCTGGCCCACCCAAAAGACTCTGTTCTAGGATTATGGAGCGTGAGCCAAGCATCCACGTTTTTTCACTTCCGCAGTGCAAGCTCAGGGGTCACAGTCCTGGGTTCTTCCTCGGTGTGCTAAACTCAGCCCTGCCCTGGTTGCCTGCTCATCTTCTTCCTCACAGCTTTGTCTCTACCTCCACTATTTCCTACACCTATTGAAATCCTAGGCATCTCTTACAATTCAGACTGAAATCAGAGGGCACAAGGAAGCCGCAGAAGGTTTGAGGAGCCTCTGGTCTTGACACTGGCTGCCCCAGAGCTTGTCCTCGTGGGGCAGGGATGCGGGCAGGCACTGCCTTGTCTTCCCAGCTCCGGTCCCCCCTAAGGCTCCGGGTACATGCACTGCCCGGGCCCCTGCTGCTCACCCCATCCCTATGGGCCGCTCCTTCCTCTCCTCTCAGCCTATGTTGGAGGGCCATTCCCCCAGCTCTGTGTCCCCTTGTCACCTGCGTGAGAACAGGGCTAGGCTGTCTTCTCTTTTGTGAGCCCACCCTTGACTCTGTGCCTAGCACAATTCAGAATACCTGGGTCACGTCCAGGGCATGTTTGGCTCCATTGTTGTAGAAAGCTGAATTAGATAGGAATATTATAGACACTCAGACAGGGCCAGGCCCTCAGGGGACAGTAAGGAAGAGAAGGTGACTTCACAGCTTTGCAAGAGGCAGACACCCACCCCTTTGTGGACTACACCTCAGGACAACAGGGAAAAGAATTGTAGCCACCTACTTTCCTAGAAATGCGCATCCGGGATTGATATTCTAAACAGGTATCAATCACCTTAAAAGAGCCTAAATGAGTCACTAACCCAACCCGTAACAGGAAGAGACCCTGTTCCGTATTCATGCCAGCTTGCTATGTGACTCTCCTCACCATTTGGTACTGGATTTAACCGGTTTTACCTGAGTTGGTTGGTTGACCATAGTTTTGTCCCACCTCCTGCCCACCTAAGCGAGTTTCCACGGTTTTCACCTTAGACCCGCCTCACCTCATGGTTTTACACTGTAAAAGTTCCTGGAAGAGACAGCTTCCTGGGGGCACCCCCTGGGGGGGGGCACTCTGACCCTCTCTATCAGACAGGAGCTTTCTTTCCCTCAGTAAATATGTTCTACTCATTACCTCCATTTGTTCCTAAAATCCATTCTTCTGTTTTAGAGAGCACAGTCTCATCCCAGGTACTTTCAGGTTGGGAGATCAGTTTTCCCTGTATTCTTTGGAGGTTCCCTGCATCATTTGAAGGTCATCCACCCCAGATCAGCTTTTACACTGCATCAACATGACATGTCTTTATAATTCAAAATTACAGTGTAAATCTTAGAAGCAGTAAATAAAATTCCTCAGCCGCTGCTCTGGGACTCAGCGCCAGTTCGAGTGGACTGTTGTCCTTCTCTCGGGGTTGCTGCGGGCCATGTCTCACACCACTGTTTCTGTTTGTTTGTTTGTTGGGCACAGGATCTCCCCAGCTCTGGGATTACAGGTGTGCACTACCACTTCCGGTTTCAGGGCCAGCATGGTGTGCCCAGGAACCTGAGGCCAACACCTCATGTGGTACCCAGGATCGAACTCCAGTCCTGGCACTCACCAGGCAGGCGCTTAGACCACCAAGCTATCTCCCAGGCCCTCTCACACTGCTCTTCCCCAGAAGTGTGCTTACCCAGAAACATTCAGGTCAGAAGCAGTGACACAAACCAAGGTAGCTACTCTGAGACAGGGAGACTGAGGACCACACTGAGGTCACCCAGACAAACATGGCGGCACCCGCTCACGGCTTTGGGCTGAGCTGTTCGCCTCCATCCTGAGTCGTCACAGGCCTCAGAGCTATCTTCACCCTTCCATCCACATTCAAAGTACTGGAGTCACAGACGCCAGACTAGTTCCTACAAAATAATCAGAGGACAAGTAGGTAAGGCCTGTGCTTGGAAATTGCTTCCAAAGAAACTGGAGTCATAGTTCCACAGGTCAGATTACGCAGATGGAGAAGAGGAGGAAGACAAGAAGAGGAGGAGGAGAATGGAAAGACGAAAAGGAGAAAGAGAGGAAAAAGAGAGAGAGAGCTTCCACAGACAACAGGTCTCCTAGCAGATAGCCCTTCAAGCTGGCTTCCTGGGGTCTGCAGGGTGAAGCAAGACTTGCTGCTGTGCTCAAGGCTTGGCCCTGTGACACTTCCTGGGATGCCAGCCTCGCCCCTGCAGCTCTTGGACAAGTCTGCCGCGTCTCTAACTGCATGCTCAGGAGGGTAGGTGCTCCTTACCCCCCATAACCCTATGGTTAGTACTCGTGTCCACTTGAGAAGCTTAGAATCTTAACTAAGTGACTCAGCAGGGTGCCATGGTTGGCAACTTGTACACACCCTGAGCCTACTGGAGAGTGAGAGGAGGAGCTGGTGCAGGCGGGTAGCCTGCTCACAACATAAGGGACGAGGAGAGGCTTGCTCTTTTTTGCTGTTGTTGCTTTCGTTGTCTGCTGACACCTCGAACTGTTGCCTCTGGGCTGTGCCACCCTGCCTTGGAGCCAGCTGAGCACAGACTGAAACCTCCACAAGCTATGAGCTAAACAAACCCTTCCTCTCTTAATTTTGTGTTGGTATTTTGTCTCAGCAGGGAGAGAAAAGTAACCAAGGCACCCATGAAAGAGCCTCCTCCCTTGCCAAGCCTTTAGATGCAGCCTGGCCCTGACAGGTCACTCTCTGACCCCATTCTAGGCCTGTCCCTTGTCTCTGAGCCCCTTGGTCAGGCACTGTCCTCTGGACCCACAGGGGACCTTGTGCTGAGGGTTATTTCCTTTGACATTATATGCTGTCCTCTCAAGGCCCATGCATTTGCCATGTGCCCCCTGAAGCCGTGACCAAACCTGTGGGCAACGAGGCCTAAAAGTATGAAATAGAAAATTGCAAAATAAACACTGCTACTTTCCCATCATACACTGTGGCTGTGTAGCATAATGGAATCTCATCCTGTGTTGCTGTACTCTCCCAGGACATGATCCTCCCCCTTCCACCCGGGGTATCTACTGTGTATATGCTACCCTCCTGTCAGTTTCTCAGGAGTTGTCTTGGTTCTCAGATCACTGTCATGATTACAGTGACTTGGTTCAAGTTATCTTTACTTCACTTAAAATTAGCTATTTTTTATTTTATCAGTTGTCCTATTTTGCTATTGGCCATTTTTTTAGTCCCTTACCATGCTTAATTTATAAATTAAACTTTATCATGGGAATATATAGGAAAAAGCATAGCACAATTCTATCCAGGGCTTTACTGTGGGCAATAGAGGCCCTGCACGCCTTTGATGGTGCACCTTGCAGCTAATATGGCCCTGTCTTTATGTCTTCTTAAATGCCAACACCCTGCAGATCCTGGGCTCAACAATTTCTTAGCATCAGTAGTCATTCCAGCTGGGGCAGCCACCAGGGACACGCAGAAGACACACTGCAATTGAAAGCTTTTATGGTGACCCTGTCCCCAGGACTCCTGGGATCTGCCAACCCACGTTCCATACTTTAGGACAGGGAAGAGCAGAGCATTTGCAACCTCAGCCTCCGTCCGTGCCCTTGTCACTGAGCTCCTGGCCCACCGCCCAGCAATTTCCAGGCCCTCAGCTATGTTCCCCAAGGCCAGCCACCCTGTCGTTGCGCGCAGACGGGCCTCCTCTTCTTCTGCAGTCTACGTCACTGGCCAGTGCCCCTTCCAGAATCAGAAGCCAGAGACTGGGGTGGCCGAGCTGACTCTGCTCAGCATCTCCCTGTTCTGACGTCCTGTGGGCTCTGCCTGCCAGCTTCTCCACCTCCCGTTTGTCCCCTTCCTACCAGAAGCGCCCGAGTCTAAGTGCCATGACTTCCTGTCACCATCACCATCACGGCCTCCTCTAACCCATCTCCAGTCCATGAGCCAAAGCGCCATTTCTGAACACCACACTTCATCTTTCATTTCTGCTTGGGTCTCAAGTCAGGTTTCTCCATGAAAACCCTCGGCAAGCACAGGTTGGGTTCCTTCCCAGCTCTCCTGCTCCCCACCTGCCCATGCCCCTGTCCTGCCCCCATTCTCCACTCCCTGAAGCCCTCCCCTGCCCAACCTCCTCTCACCTCCGAGTCTCCACCAACTTTTCTGCCACTGCTCACCACCGGCCCTGCCTGCGCCCCACACACTCGGCCCCACTGGGCACCTCCTGCTGACTGAGCTTTTGATCTCAGAGTAGACCTCACTGTCCCAGCAGCCTTGGTGGCCTCCTGTGGGCCACTAGGCCTTCCTGACCCCTGATGCTACCTCACAGCCTCATGTTGATGGTAGCCCTGCACTCAGTGAAGGTCTGCATGGAGAGTGGGTCATGCGTGTGCAGATGGATAGATGGACATGGGGACAGAGGGACAGACAGATCGGTCCCTTTGCCTTCTGGCCTGACACAGCGCCCCCCCTTGCAATTCATCCAGGGTTACTGCCGTGGCCTGCCAGGGTCTTCACTGAAGCCACCCCAGCCAGGACTTCTCCTGACCTCAGAGGGGCTGCAGGCGTGGCCACCTGTGGGAGATGATTTGATTCTCCTTGGAGAAGAACAGGCATTCGAGAGCCTCTCGGTCACTGTCCAGAGGACCAGGGCCAGACGGAGGCCACTGTGGTTGGTGGAGGGGATGGGAGGTAGAGAGGACCAGTGGGCGTGCAGAGCAATGGCGCAGCACTTCTAGGACTCAGACCCATGAGAAGCCGCCAGGGGCCCGCAGACTCTTACACCCCTGTGGGTCAGCACCCTGGCTGGTCACGCGGGCCAGCTTGGAGGCTCCATTTCATGTCCTTCTCACTAAGCGAAGGAGAATTTACTTACTCCTGTTGAATTCTGCAAAATCGACTGTTGTAGACTGAGTACTTTGCACCCTCTGACTCATGCAGTTTCCCCCATGTCATGGTCTCCACCTAGATGTCGCTAGAGGCCCAAGAACCAGGGTGGGGCCTTGGGAGGTGACTGGATAATGAGGGCTCACAGCAGACTTCCTCTGAGGAGGTAGGACCTGGTCAGGGGACACTCGTCACTGCGGGCATGGCCCGGCAGAGTTCTGAAAGTGAAGGGCACACGGGAGCTGTGATGCAGGCCTCGGGAGCCCGGCCCGACCCGCTCGCTGTCTTGCAGGTTCAATTTCCAGCACCCGACCTGCGAGTGTGGAAACCTTTCTTTCTACATAAAGTGTCCCATCTTGGGTATTCTGTTCCAGTACTATACAGCGATGGGTACACTCTCGTCAAAAGCAGCTGCTTGTATCTGTCTTCAAATGTATTTTTGGCAAGTGTTCCAAGCACTCTTCCTCAGGCCAGCGTCTTCTATGTCACACTGGTGGCAGCTAGCCCTGTCCTTTGATGCTGTCTTCCATACCACTTGAAACTTGCCAGGCCGCTGCTCCCACCTGGCAGAAGCCCCCAGGATGGCGATTCCGCCTTCATCTTTGCCACTCTGTGACCCACAGGCTGTGTTTCCTGCTCCCCCAGCCTGGCCTCCTGCGAGTGGGGACCTGGCCTTCCCTGGGGAGCTCCCAGTGTGGGAGCCCAGGGGCCCACATGGCTGCTGTTACCCAAGTCCTATCTTTGAGAAAAACTACGTTTGATTTCCTGGTGGCAGCGGGGTCAGCGACCTGCAAGTCCCGCCCCTCCGGCTCGCAGCTGAGGGACTGTGTGCTGGCTTCCCCGCTCTGAAATACAGCACCAACAGTGGTTGGACAGTAGGACACCCCTCACTGTCTCTTCTGAGGGCAAACTGAGTAGGCTTCTGTCCTTGTTGCTTAGAATAGTGGCTTCCCACTAACTTTTGTGGGATCCTACTGTGGAAGGGAGGCCTACTTGTGGATGAATCTGAAGGGAAAATCTTATGTCTCCCTTCCTGAGGAAATATGTTCCATTTATTTTACTCCCGTTTTAGAAAAAAAAAAAAAAAACTCAGAATTCTTCAGGGAAAAAACTGTAATATTATGTAAATAAAAGGAGACAGATGGGTTAAAGAGGGGAAAAGAATATTTCCATTTTAGCTCAGCTTCGGAAATCTAGGCCAGAGCTGATAAAAACTGAAGAAACACAGACTGAAGCCCGGTGTGCGTGAGGCCAAGGAGCGGCGCGGTGCCGGGGCTCCGACAGGGCCGTGAGAGGAGCCGCGATGCCGCCGGGTGCTCCTGACGGCCGCTTCCCCGTCGGGCCGGCCTGGGCTTGCTTTTGTATTTTTTTTGCTTAATAATTTGAGTCATCACTTATAAAAATGAATCAAAGGCTTTTGACGTGAGAGCCAGAGGGCCTCCGAAGGGCACCAAATGTACTGCGACAGAGTTCCCAGCCGCTTGCGGTCACCCCGGCAGCTGCCGCAGTTGACATCTGAACTCTCACTCGGTGACATTTTCATTAGCACTTTCTACTTGTGCTTTGGCTCCTCAATTTTAGTGCCTGTCTTCCAAAGAAAGAGTAGAGGCTTGTTAATAAGAAATGTATCACTTTCAATTTACCATCTTCAAAAAAAGCCTTTAAGAGCACCTTGTACCTTGCCAAAAAACTAGTCATAGTCTGAAGGAGTCACGGATGGCGGATGAAGATGGCGACAGTGAACACGGGTCGTGGGGGTTGAATGAGAGAGGGCTGGTGCCAGCTGGAGACTGTTTGCTTGAGCTCCAGGCGACTCAGCCTCTACTGATGCTGCCCCTCCAGCCTGGGCTGACTCACCTGGAAGGGGGCACCCGGCTCTGCCCTCCACCAATTAAGACCCAGCGGAGTGGAGCCGGCTCCACTGAGCTCAGCCTCCAGGGCCAGGGCTGTGTGGGGTCCTGGCCTGCACATGCCCCGTTAGGCCCAGGACTTCAACTCGGGCACAGTGGGCCACTTGGGGGTCCTGAGGTTCCTGGGGAGCTCTCCTGTTCACCCTTCCCCAGCCTCCCCTCTTCTCTCTGCAGCCTGAGGGTAGAGCTCCTCCTGTGGGTGCGTGCTGCCTGACATCTACCTGCTTGAATTGGTCTGGGGGTGGGGTGGGGCGTGCAGTTGCTGTCAATCTCCAGGTCCCCCCTGCCCAGTGGCCTTTCTGTCACCCCTAGCCGTGGCCTGCCCATATGCCCATCTGCCACAGCATGCTGTCAGTATAGCTCAGTGCACCTCCCCAACTCCACACCCCTCCCAGAGCTGTAGAGCTCTGCAGTCCTTCCCTGAGGGAAGCCGTAGAGGTGAGAGAAGGTCTTGTCTATCTACAGTGCTTCTAATCCACCCACAAGGGGTGACACAGCCTGCTCAGGGCCCAGCTGTAGCCTCAGAAACCTGATGCTCTGTAACTGCACAGAGGACCCTCCACTAAGGACTGAGCTCAGTCCTGCAAAGGGGCGGTTGAATGAAGTGGCCACTAGCCAAGGAACTGTGTGTGTGTGTGTGTGTGTGTGTGTGTGTGTGCGCGCACGCGCACACGCATGCATGCCCATCACAGGAGGCAGAATGGACACACGGTCAAGGGAAGCTCCGCCTTGAGGACTTTGCTTTTATTCATGTGACCCTGCTACGCACTGCTGTGACAGATAACAGAACAGGGACCTGCAGGGCCTAGCTGTGCAGTGCTGGTGGCAGAACCAGGGCTGAGCTGTGCCAGGTGCCACCGGGAGACGGCAGGGCCGCCCTGTGCCTGCACCGTGGTCCCAGTGCAGCTCCTAAGTAGAGCAGCCGGCGGCCGGTCTAAACAGCACCCTGGGATGTAAGTCTAAGCAATCATTAAACTGCTCAGCTATTACACAAGGAGCGCCAGACCAGCAAAGAGAAAGGCCAAGTTGAAACGTCCAGGGCCCAGTTTGGGAATTATGGAAAATGCAGATGCCTGGTGCTAGGGGTTCATATTGTGCCCCTCAAATCCATTAGTTGAATCCTAGTGCCCAACACCACAGTATGAGGAGGGGATTTCTGCTAAGCTCATCTGGCCGAGGCCCGGTCAGGAGACCCGGGGAGAAACGCTCACCTGGGAGGAGGAGACGTCAGGCTGCTCTTCTTGTCAAGTCCATGCTGGGCCAGAGAAGACAGCATGGAGGGCCAGGGTGCTCTGCGGAGCTTTGTCAAGTCTGTCAGCACCCTGACCACGGGTACTTTAGTCTCCAGAACTGTGAGAAATACGTTATTGTCCACGCCATGCAGTCTCTGGCGTCTCCTCACAGCTGACACTGACAAAGGCAGTGTGCACAGAAATCTCTAGCTCTCGTGCCCTGGCCAGCTTGAGCGGCCCCTATGCTTCTCTGCACCAGGTGTGGCCTCGCCTTCCTGCAATGTCGCCTGCCCAGACAGCAGAAGGGGAGCCTAGGTGCCAGCTGGGGCAGTGGAGGAATGACATGCCACCACCAGGGGACCTGGGAGGGTCCCCAGACCTCCGCAGGGGCGCAGTGTCCTTCACAGACTGCCTGTACACACCCCAGAGCGGTGCCCCGCTGAGACTGAAGGAAGGTCCCCATGGTTCTTCTAAATCAAGAAGTGGGACAGCCAAGGGCCGTGCCTTGAGGCGTCTGTGCTGAAGCAAGACACAGAGCATAGCTGTCTTCATGGCGTGTTTTCCAATTTAAATTTAATTTTAGGTGAGTCATATGTCCCCAGGGCATGAAACACTGAACATAAAAATTATTCAGTGAAAGTTCTCCTGCGGCCCCATTTTCAGTCCTCCTACTCACATCCCAGGCCCAGGTTGGTGGTCTCGGGTAACCTTCAGGTTTCTTCCACGTTAGCAGCAGTTCCAGTGCTGCCCCAGTTCAGGAGCTCAATTCTTTCCACACTTCTGACCTCAAAGCGAATGATCTGGAAACCAAATCTAATCCCCCATAAGGGCAATACTGGATCTGACCATTGAATTTTATGCAGCTTGTCATGACTTGGTTTGCAACCACAGTGCTGCCAAGAATCAAGGCTGTGAGCTAAGGAGCCACGACACGACAGATTTTTCATTCTTGCATCCTTGGTAAATAAATCATATGCTCAAGGCACTGCCTCACTTGAGATTTTTTTCATGCAAGAATATCCTGGAGGGCTGGCCTGGTAGCTCAGAGGACTGAAGCGCCTGCTTAGGCAGAGTGCAGAGGCCAGGATTCAATCCCCTGGCGTTCCATGCGGGCCCTCCCCCAGGACACACTGAGACAGTGATTGAGGCTGGGCGTGGTGGCATGCGCCTGTAATCCCAGCGCCTGGAAGGCTGAAAACAGGAGAATCACTACGAGTCTGATCTGCTTAGTGAGTCCCTATAGTCTCTGTACTAAATACATTAAAAAAAAAAAAAAAAAGTATATTCCGGAGATTTGAATCCATTTCTCAGCAGCACGCCTCTGGAATGCCTGGAGAGTGGCCGGATGGAGCGTGGCGGTCTTCTGCAGCAGGGACGCACCCTTTTCTAACCCTGCGCCTTCTTGGGATTCACGGGTGTTCGGTCTTCTGCTACCATAAACAGCAATGGACAGCTGTGTGTATGGCATTGTGGACATGTGCTATTAGGGTAAGCTCCCTAAACTGAGGCGGCTGGATGGGGTGGAGAGCATGCGATTCCTCATTTTAACTGCCCAGTGCACACAGTATGTGGACTCACACCACTCCCAGCAGTCTTTGCTGCCTGTTTCTGAATACCAGCTGAGCTGTTATCATCAAACATTTGGCCTTAATGCCAGCGTAGTAACTGCAAAGTGCCATCTTGATATAATTTTAATTTGCACTCCTCATTGACAGTGAGGCCTTTCAGTATGAGTGACATTTTCCTTATGAGCATTTTTCACATGCTTAAGGTTCATTTGTGTTCCTGTGTGAATTTGCCGTTTTTTCTGTTGCCATGTGGGTCTTTTTCTTCCTGATTTCTAAGAACTCTTTATTTACTAGGAAATTAGCTTTTTCTCCATGAGATCAATCATGCAAATATTTTCTCCATTTTGTCTGGCTTTTAGGCTTAGTGTATCTGCATCCATTTGGCTAGTTGGTTAGTTTAAGTTTTCCTTGCTCTTACTTTATCATGTTTAAATTTTCTTTTGGGTTTAATGACATGGTTAAGATGGCCTTGTTGCGCCATGGCAGTGCCCTGATTCTTTTATGGATTTTATAGCTTCTATTGTTTTCAGTCCCACCGTGGCCACTTAAAGTCTCCCGTTCCGAGTGTTAAATATGCGTAGCTGTGAGCACAGCGCCGCCACCATCTCTAGAACTTTCTTGTCAGACTTTGAAATTCCGCTCATTGAACTGCAGCCCCCTCCCCCTCTCCCAACCGCTCGGAGCCAATGGTCTGTGTCTATTTTGACTCGCGTTATTTTCTATCTGGCTGATTAAACTTAGTGAAGTGCCGTCAGAATGCATCCTTGTTGATGTTCGTTTCAAGATTTCAACATTCCACCGCCCTTAAACCATACTGTGCTCAGCCATTCATCCACTAGTGGAACACCAGCATTTCCTTGGAATTTTCTGCGTGTTAAATCATGAGATTTGCGAATGAGCATAATTTTCCTTCTCGGTTTCCTATTTGTATCCCATTCTATGACTTAAAAGTTATGTTCCCTCCATTTACAAAAGTTTGAGAAGAATCGATGATAGTTTTTAAATGTCAGAGGACTTTCACCAATGAAGTAAAATGATTCAGAGATTGTCTTTGTCCAAGAGATTTTGCTTGCTGATTCAATCTCTTGGTCCTTCAAGATTCAGTCTTGGTAGCTTTTGTGTTTGTAAGAGTTTGCCTGTTTCATCTACGTTATCTTATTTGCTGACATATAATTGTTGCTAACATTCTCTTATACTTCTTTTTGTTTTTATAGAGTTGGTTCTGCTGTCCTCATTTGCATTTCTGAGTTGAATAATTTGAATTTTTCCGAATAAGTCTGGTTAAAGGTTTGTCAACTTCATTCACCCTTTAGGAGAGCCAGCCCACGGTGGCCAGGATTTCTGCCCGCCCCTTCTTCTGCTAATTTACCTATCTTCACTCTTTTCTTCATTATTTCACTTTCTGCTAGCTTGGAGTTGAGTTTGTTCTTCATTTTCTTTATTTGGAAATTCAGCTTGTTGAATTCTGATACTATTTAAGCAAATATTCATGGCTATAGACGTTCCTCAGCACCATTTTTACTTCATTACACATTCACACCTTCATTTACCTGAGTCTTTACATGTTTTCTGGTTACCACTGTGATTCCTCTTTGACTTCTTGGTCATTTAAGAGCTAAGTTTCTGCAAATTTATGAATTTTCCAGTTTTCCTCCTATTGCTATTTTGAATACCTGAAACTCAAACCTTATGATTATGCTCAGAGAAAGTTCTTTAGGCTTTCTATTTTATAAATCTGTAGAGACTTAGATTTGACCTAACACCTGATCTATCCTTGCGAATATTTCATGTACGTTAGAAAAGAAGGCGTATTTGAATGCAGAGTTTCCCTCCTAGTTTCTTTATTGTTAATCAAATCCTCTATCCTCTTCTTCTGTCTGGTTGTTCCACTAACTACAGAGCAGGCTGTGAAGTCTCCAGCTATCATCTGAGAGCACTGTATTTATCACTTCAGTTCTGTTCAGGTTTGCATCACACACTTTGAAGGCCTTTTATTAAATATGTAAGTGTTCACAACGATTACATTGTCTTGCTGTTGACATTATCAATATATAATACACATGTTTCTCTGTATTTTTAAAAATTTTAAGCCTATATTTTATGATAGTAGGATAAATTCACTCTCTTTTGGTTACAGTTTGCATGAAGCAACTCTTTCCAGCTTTTTACTTTCAGTCTATTTATGCCCTAGGTGAGTCACTTCTAGACAGAAGGATACAGTGGGAATGTTTTTCATCTGCCCGCCAGTCTCCCTTTTGCTCTTGTTTCCTGAATTATTGTGTTCGCTGGTATCTAATTTCTGTAGCAAAATTTTAAAATTCCTTTCCCACTTCCATATTTTGTATTCTGTGTAGACATTTTCTCTGCAGTTACTATGGGGATTATACGTGACATCCTCATATTACCGCACTCTAATTTAAATTTATACCACCTTGACTTCAAGAGCATACGAGATTTTTCTTATTTGACTTTTTTCCAGTAACTGATAGCACAAATTATGCTTTTATGTAATGTGTGCCTAAGGGCAAAGACTAATAATTCTCTCTCTTATTAATCTTTTAAAATTGTGTAGATAGAAAGCCAGAGTCACACATGAAAATAATTCTGAATATATTTTTCATATTTTATCTTTCCTAAAGAACTTTTTTTTTTTTTTTTTTTTGTCTTTTTGAGACAGGGTCTCACTATGCAGTTTAGGCTGGCCTTAAGCTCACTTTTATAGCCCAGGCTGGTCTCAAACTCACACCTCAGCCTCCCAAGAGCTGGGATTACAGACGTGCACCACCATGCCCAGCAAGAACTTTATATTTTTCTATATCTTCATGTTTGGGTCTGGCAGCTTTCATCTCCAGCTTAAAAGACTTCCTCTCACGTTTCTGGTGTGTGTGGGGGTGTCCAGTAGCAACCAGCCCCATCAGCTTTTGTTGGTTTGGTGATAACTTAATTTCTTGCCAATTTTTTAAAGATAGTTTTGAGTTCTATAGAATTTCTGACTATGACAGTTAACTGTGTCAGCCTGCATAAGAAACACCCAGCTGACAGGGTGAGCATAGTTCTGCATATGGATGATGACGGACTTATGGAACAGGAAAGAGCCATCCTTGGAGTCGCTGGCCCCAGCCCATAGGATCACAACTTGGGTGCAATGGAAAGGGAAAGGAGAAGGAGGCCTGGGCGCTGCTGGTCTGGAGGAGCTCCGGGCTGCACCATCACTTTGGATGTCCACCTCAGTCCTCTAGTGTAGACTCTTTAACTTTCTACCCAGACCCTTAGGCTTTGTGGTACAGATTTATACAGAACTCAGCAGGGAGCTCCAGGCCTTTGACTGTTGTCTTGGTCCTTCAGATTTCTTGTTTATTTATCTTCTTGGTACCAAGTCTCATCATACAGCTCAGACTCACAGTGAGCCTTGTGTCTCAGCCTCCCCAATGCTGGGACTACAGGCGTGCACCAACACACCCACACCAGGTTTTGGTGGCCAACATGGTGCGCCCAGGGCTTCAGGGCCAGCGCAGCATATAGTGGCGGGATTGAACCAGGTCATTGTACTTTTGAGGCAGGCATTTGGACCACTGAGCTATCTCCCCAGCGCAGTCCTTCAGATCTGTGATACACAGACAAACCTTGGGCCGGTTCCCCTAGCAACCACTAACTGACACATTGGCTTGCAGTTTTCATTGTCTTTAAGTATTTTATATAAACCTTTGGACATTTAGGATTTTGCCCAAAAATCTGATACTACTCTCTCAACTATCCCTTGTATATGGCAAGTAGATTTTCTTTGGATACCTGCCAGATTCTTAGTCCTTGACCTTAGAAAATCTAGTTATAATGTATCTTCTGGGTCTCATTCAAATTCATCCTGTTGAGTTTAACTTCTCGGCCTTGTACATCCATGTCCTACGTCCAGTATGGGACCTCCCGGCGGCTATTTTCCCGGCCTCTGTGCTTCTGCCTCTTTCCTTTCGCCCTTGCACAACACGGTGGCTCCTGACTGTGCACAGTGACCCTCGGCATGCGCCCAGTGCTCGCAGGCTCTACTTTCTTTCAGCCTTGCTCCCACCATGGCCCAGACTCCGGCACTGCCATGGTTTTACCTTCAGGTCTGCGGCTTCTTTCTTCTGCCTCATCAGATCTGCTTTCTGGCAACTTTAGTGAGCCTTTCAGTGTTAAGTGATGTTTTTTCACTTTGTTTATTATATTTTTCAACTGCAGAAGTCTTTGCCTCTTTTGCATATCTATCTGATATGTCCACTGTATTCATCCATCACTTTCCTTGCTTTGTTCTCATCTTCTTCATGCTCTTTGAATGCGTTTGTTTTAAAGTCTGTGTGATAAGCCTGCCATTCATTTTCATAAGGACAGCTTCTATATGCTTATTTATGTGTTTACTTTTCCCTCAGCCTAGGGAAAGGAAGGTTATTTGTTGTTTTTGTTTGAAAGTGGACTGTTGACTCTCTGTGTGTTTGTTCCATTCCTTGACTATTCTCCTTCCTCAGGGTTAGTTGCTTTCGTTTTCTAATAGTATTTCAATTCCCAAGATCAGCATGAGATTGAAACTTAAGACCTTCTTAGCTCTTTTTTGAGCCTGAGTCATTAGCCGGTCAGGTGCGATGCATTTCTAAATTTCCCCGATGTATGCAGTTGCTTCTAAATTTCCCAATCCTTAAATTCTTGGCAAAAGTAGAAAAAGACAAATTTAAGACGACTCTGTCTCTTTAGACACCTTGCAAGACACCTCATCCTGGGAGGGTACCATGAAGATCTCTGTGTCTGCGTTTCCGTTCTCAGAAACCAGAACGGGCAAGCAGCATGCGGCCCGTCCTTGTTGTTCACGCTGACTCCTGCACGCCACATGGGCACATCTGCCGGCTGCATGGCAGGGAGGCGAGGGATGGCAACATGCTGTCACACGAGGAGCTGAGCGTGGCTGCAGTCAGCCCTGAGCTGCCATCTGAGCCTTGCTCCGATGCTGCAAGAGCACAGCACTGCAGAACGGTCGCGTCGGTCAGATCTGCTGATGTAATTGCTGTCTTCGGTGGTGTGGCTGATTCCGGCCTGCACCCCCGTCTTCCCTTCCTTATGTCTTGCTTCTCAAGGTGTTGAGCACATATCAGGCTTCCCAGCTGCCCGCACGAGCCCGCACCTTACTTTAAACCCAGTGGCTTTATACAGATACGCCTCACTGCTCACTGCGCCCTCTGCCCGTCCGGGTCCTGATCCCCTCTCTGCATGTCAGGAACAGCCCTGGCCTTCCAGATGTCTGCCGTCACTGGTCCCTCTCTGCCTTCTCTCTCTCTCTGTGTGCATCCACCGTCCAGTCGCCGCTACGCTTGGCCCCTCTCACACATGCATCTAAAGCCACAGCAGCCATACACCTCCTGAAAACAGTATTTAGGGCATATAATCTTTGTTGTAGCTTTTGGTTTGTTTTAATGTGTACGTATGAGTAATAAAGATTGGCAAGCTTCACTTTTGCAATCTGCTGATGTTCCAGGCAGAACGAGGAGAAATCCTTGCACTTGTTTTCTTTACTGCTTAGCAGGCTTGAAGTCAGCCACACCTCGTATCTTTTCTTCCACTCAGCATGTCTTTGTGAAGCCCAAGACACTTTCTGCAGACCACAGATGGGCCTGAGAGAAGTGGCCACACCCCCCATAGGGGCAGAGAGATGAAAATTGTGAGGATAAATATAGGGTGGTGTTATGGTTTATGTCTAGTTGTCCCCCTAAAGCCTCACGCAATCATGGAGGGGGTACTTCTAGAGTTTGAGACTTGACTCATGAGGCACTGGGATTATGTATTTTAGTACTGATCAGATTATTGGTCTGAGTACTGCTGGAAATTATAGGTGTGGCCTGAGGTGGATGGGCTAAGGCAGAGAGCCTGATGTAATATAAAGAGAGACAGAGAGACAGAGAGACAGACTCAGGGTGTTGCTCTCTGCTCCCCTGGTTGTTCCGCTGCCTCTGTCGCCATTGTTGCTGTCCCACCGTCGTGAACTGCTGGCCTCTGCACTGTGCCCCTCTGCCTTGGATCCAGCCCAGTATGGACTGAAACCTCTAGTAACTGTGAGCTGAATAATCCTTTCCTTCCTTCATCTTGAGTGTCAGGCATTTGTCCCAGCAGCTAGTAAGAAGTAACTAAGACAGATGGAGAAACCCAAGAGCCGCTACAGCTCCACACCAGGACATGTGACAGAGTGCAACCGACTGGATCTTCTGGGAACCAATGACATTTCAAAGAAAGATAGCATTTAGACTGGACCCCAAGGAGTGCACAAAATTTTAACAGCTATACATATGAGGGAAGCGACTCCTGATGGGCAGAAAGAGCCATCAAAACACAGCACCAGAGCCGGGTTGCCACTTCCAGGAACAGTGGAAGTCTGGCTCACTGCATCCCAGGACCCATGGAGACAGAGCTGCAAGTGGGGTTCTCACAGTCAGGGCCCTGGGCCCTGATAAGCAAGATTTCCTTGTCCTGCAATTAATAACAGAGAGTTGAAAATCAATTCCATTCAGTCTGTAACTTGTTTGTTTGTCTACTTGGGCTGGGGCTGAGGGAGTGTGACACAGTTGCATTTGTGAGGCTGAAGGAGATCTGGAAGCAGAGGGTCCTGAAGGCAGTGCCCATCACAGGCTACTCTAGGTGGCCCTGCAGTTGGACGCTGTGAGCAGGCACTCAGAGGAAGGGATGGCGTTGACAGTGGCACCCTTTACTTGATTGAGACACTGGTCCACAGCTGAGGTCCGGGAATGTCCCTACCACGTGTGCTCTGGAAGCAGTGCCGTCCACCGTGTGGGTTGCAGGAGGCACATCATGGCTCCTGTGGACCTGGGACAAGACTAGACGCAGACCCTCCAAGTTCCCCCCGCATCATCAGTGCTTCATTTTTATATCCAGTGGGAGCAAGATGCTTATTAAAGAGAATTTGGTAGAGCACTTCCAAATATCACGCAAGGGCACCTCTGCCCAAACCCTGTCCTCACAGTCATGTGTTATCCTCTCACACCTTGAGAGCTCTGTGCTGAGGAGCCACCTCCCCAGGGCAGAAGTCCCTTCCCCACCTTACAATCTTTTGAACGAAGTCTGTCTTGATTTTCACTTGGCATTCACAAATATTTAGGACACAGCATCAGCCGTACTGGCTACTGGTGGGGTAAGAACTTGGGGCCAAGCAGGACTGCAGGAATCAAGCTGGGCTGAGAATTAGAGCCGGACAGGCCAACTGAGCTGGAACTATGTCAAGGCTTTTCCCTGCTGCTTCTAGCAGTGGTATTGGCTTGATTTGTTTATTTCCCACCATTATAATTTTTGGAAGAAAGAAACTGAGGAAAACTTCTTTGTGGGCCTTCTTCTTGTAAGATGCTCCCCTCTGAGGCATCTTTTTAATCTCCAACTACCAAGCAGCTGCGGCGCTGAGCCTGGTGATTTTTGCTTTGCAGCTTTGTGTTACTTTTCCATCACGGTGACAAGAAAATCTGAGAAACATCAACAGCAAAGAGGAGCAGCGCGCTTCGGCTCACGGTTCCAGGGACACCCTCCGTGGTTTGTTGGCTCCAGCTCTACAGAGGAGTTGGGGAGCGACGGTAGGAGCTGCTCACCCGGTAGCCAGAAGGAATCTGGGAGGAGAAAAGACCCAGAGTGGGAGGTTTGGGGTCTCAAAGACACAGTGGTCGCGCCAAGCCTCGCCCGTGTAGTCCACCTTCTAAGTTCTCATCACTCCCCAGCAATGCCCCCGATTCTGAGTGCATTCGTGGATTATCTTAAACTAAAGCCAGAGCCCTTCTCCTCCAGGCGCCTCCCCAAAGCCCGTCAGCTGGCAGCCAAGCGGCAAAGCCATGAGCCTCTGGGTAGACACGCCCCTGCCCACTCAGGGGGGCCGTGGGTCTGATGGAGAGGACACCTAGGTGCGAACACCGCGTGATGGTCACCACAGAGGCGTCTTCACACGTGCGTGTGGCTCCCACCCACCCTCCTCTGTTGCCGTCCTTTGCACCCCCAATTGCTTCCTTGGAGGAAACGGTTTGCATGTTCTTACCACAAGGGATTGGCGGCTGCCTTAGCTGCTTGGCTGCTGAGTGTGCCGACCGCCCTGCAGGCTCATTCCAGAAGGCGTTCGTGTAAGGAACCGTGGTCCCTCGACAGATATCCGAGCCGCCCTTCAGCGCTCATGCCTCCACACTCTGCTGGCCAGTCCCCAGCAGACTCTGTAGTAAGTTCTGGGCTGTTCATCATCAGCTTCAAAACTCTTACGCCTCACACCTCGCACCTCGCACCTGCGGTGTGCGGCATCTCCTGCGCATGGTCAATTCACAGCTCAAGAGCAGTCCGCCCAGGCTTCCGCCAGCAACACTTTTTCAGCTTCCGCTCAGGGTGATGAGATGGAGACCAAGTACCCAGGCTCACACGCCCTGAGCCAAGAGCTGGGCACGTGGACCAGCCCCAGACCCGTGGCCTCCTGGTATCTTAGCTCAGCCCCTGAAATAATCTCCTGCTCTCCTTTCATAGTAATTAAAAATCCGCCATCACTGAAGTAGTCACATGTAGAGTACGGAAACCTGGATCTTGTGGAAGTGGGGAGTCGACGAGGGTTAGGTGTGATTGTCCTGTGCATGGGAGAGCAGAGGTAACAGCAGCGCATCACCTCGTCCAAAACAGGAGGAAGCTTTCTTTTCTTTTCTTTTCTTTTCTTTTGTACAGGGTCTCACTACTGACTCATAGTGATCCTCCTGCTTGTACCTCCCAAGTGCTGGGATTACAGGCAGGCGCCACCACTCCCAGACTCCATCGCCGGCTCAGCGCACTCAAGAGCAGGGCCGGCACTGCAGGCGGGGTCAGGAACTGAACCCTGGCCCCTGCGGCTCCCTAAGCAAGCACTTAATCCACTGAACTATACCACCAGGCCTAAGTTTTATTTTCTTAACATCCACTATATTGGAAGAGAGGCATTGGAGACCACGAACAAAGCTGCAATCACAACCTAGAAAGACTCGGAGAGCACTGCGATTAGGTAAGAGATAACTTGACGAATAAAACCTACTCAGGGTCTGTGCTTCCTGCTGTTTCAGTTGCCAGAGTCCCAGGTAAGACTCAGACTGCCTTCGAATACTTATACGAATTTCTGTGCCGCAGCCTGGGTGTTTTCCTGCCCTCTGAGGCTGGTGATGTTTTCATATTCTGTAACATCTTTAGTGGTATCTCTGTGTGCATCTTTGCACTGCCATCAGCTCCTTTTATGGTATCTTTACTAATGCGTAAGCTCTGTACAGAATAATGGCTGTCGCTGTGGCGTGTCCACGCATGCCTGTACCACACTTCCCTCACACCAGCTTGCTCCACCGCCCTCCTCCTCCCCGTCCCCTGGTCTCCTTCCCCAGAGGAAAGCGTGTTTTCACCTCAAAGGGACAAGGACTGCTCGAGGGACGGGATGTTGCCTGTCCCGGATTCTACCGTGGCATGAGGTCTTTACATAATACGACTCCACACTGTGCCCTGCAAATTGGTGTGACTCCAGTGCCTTCACAGAAAAAAGGATCTCAAGAGCTGTCCTCCAAGACCTCCGCTCTTCTCCCTGCCGCCCACGCCGAGCGGATCATGTTTTCTCATTCCTCTGCCTCTGTGTTGATTTCTTGCACTTAGTTTTACAAGCCCCCCCCCCAAATTTTTCTTCTGGGGGTGCCCTCCTAGTCTCTGTGCACAGCGTTGTTTCTCAACAGTATGGAGGGGATGTGGGGACCAGGCAAGCGCTCAGTCTGCCTCTGTCTCTGTCTCCTTCTGCCCCTGTGTGTTTCTCTCCCTCGTGCATTCTCCCTCCATCTCTCGCTCTTGCTTTCACTCACTCTCATGCTCCTGCTGCCTGTCTCCTTCTCTCTGTCTCCCTCTCTCTGTCTCTGTCCCTGTCTCCATCTCTGTCTCTGTTTCTCTCCTTGCTGACTACCCTGAGAGGGGCAGCTTTTCCCGCCACATGCTTCTGTTGTACTGCTCCATGGTGTTCCTGGCCCGAAGACAGTGACACCAAGCCATCTTGGTCCGAAATCTTTGAAGCTATAAGCCAAAAGGAATCTTCCTTAAGAGTGGAATACCTCAAGTATTTTGTCACCTGTGAAAAGCTAATTAACACACATGGCCATTTGGCAAATAGCTGTTCAAAAATAACTTCTCTGTGATGTGTTAAATTTAATTTTCTGAAGTCCAAACATCAGCCCCCAGCCTCAATTCCCACATTGTATAGTTGTAGCCCAAGCCACAGCAGTAAGGACATCAGAGTTCAGTCATATCCAAGGCACCCACTGCTGCGCCATCTCCAAATCCTTGCTGGCACCCTTCCCAGGGTGACCCTGCGTCATGAGATCGCCAACGGATAGTGCTCGACAGACCCCCGTGGGCTCCTCAGCCATGCTCTCTCTGACTAATGCTCCAAGTGTAGCTCTTTTCAAACCTTTCTAAGGTTTGCAAAAAACTGTGGACATCACCCCACTGCTGAGGCATCTTCTTCTGGTAATGACAAAGTCTCCATCAAGCAGAATGATGTGAAGGAACCTTCTTTCTGTCTGCAGAGGGGACAGCATAACTAATTTCAGAATATTTGCGAAGGAACATAAATTGGTGGCATCTTAAGGTCAATGTTAAGTTTTTATGTGGAAGGGAACGCTGACTGGTTCAAGGCCATGGAAGAGGGCGCAGCTCAGACTAACAGGTGGAAGTGTCCGGGGCAGCTTTTCTCTGAGTGAGGGAAACCTGGCTCATATTCCTGGCCTTGCTCCATGGAGGGATGTGCTGGTCAGTGTTGTGTCGCTGTGACCAAATTCCTGAGGAAATCAACTTACAGAGAGGAAGCACTGAACAGGAGATGCAGCCCGGTACCCAGAACTCAGAAAGTCCTAGGTTCCATCCCAGCATGGGAGGGTAGGACTGGAAGGAGGACAACCCTTCCCTTAGCTCACTGCTTTAGGAGTCCCTGACCACCTGGTCCCGTCACTTGCGCCGTGACAGGCAGCTCCACCAGCAGGACATGACGGAGGAAACTGCTCGTCTCCTGGTAGCCCGGAAGTGGAAGAGCAGAAAGAGGAGCAAGAGCACACTGCTTGGCCATGGAACCGGGTGTGGGGCACACACCTGTAATCCCAGCACTGGGGACGCTGAGGCAGGAGGATCACTACAAGTCTGAACTTTGTAGAGAGACCCTGTACCAATTTATTTTTTTTAAGGGCTCAGCAGACTAAAACACCTGCTTAGGGAGAGCATAACAGCCAGGGTTTGATCCCCAGCATGCTGTGCTGGTCCCACGCCCAGGGCGCGCTGAGACGGTGATTGAGACTGGGCATGGTGGCATGTGCCTGTAATCTCAGCACTTTGGGAGGCTGAAAAAAGCAGGATCACTACCAGCGCGATCTACGTAATGGCCCCGTAGATCCTGCAGACCTTGTCTTAAATACAGGGAAAAATAGGGAGAGTAGTTAGACCGGAGAGCCAACGTCCTCATTAAAGGCCACACCCCCAAGGACCTCACTTCTGCACACTAAGCTCCGCCCCCTAAAGGTTCTACCTCCTCCCAGTTGGACCACAGCCTGGTGGCCAAGCCTGGAACACATGGACCTCTGAAGGCCGCATAAGATACAAATCACAGGAAGGGACTGGCTGGCGGGTGTGACACCGGTGGAGGAGATCTGTGCCTGCCACATCCACAGTGATGCCAGGGTCCCTGGTCCCTGAGATCTCAGCACAGCATATGGGCAGGGTCTGCGTCCTTCGGCCTGGCTTCGTAATCGTGCTTGCACCGCCTCTGATGACCTGACTGGAGCCTTGAGGGCCCTTCTCGGGTGAGCTTGGCAATTCTTATCACCTAACATTGGGAAAAACAGTGATCTAGGACAATCGGAAACAGAAATGTAGTTGGTGCACGTGATTTTCCACTAAATGTGAGTAAAGAAAATACTTTTGGGCAGCCCACCGGGCGGACACCCGTTCCGTCTAGCAGGAGCTATTCCTATGCCTCCTTCCCCATTCCTGTTGTTCATTCCTTTCTTCCAATATATTTCCCTACTCTAATAAAGCCAAGCAAAACCAAAAAAAAGAAAGAAAACTGTTGCGATCCTGTGCAGAAGACGCCAATGAAGATAGACTTGCGGATCTTTGCTGCGCTCAGCAGCCAACGAGACACCGAAATGCGGTGAAAAACAAGTGGGAGACGGCCTCAGACAGCCCCGTGGTGGTGTCTGCAGTCCAGTGGGAGCAAGGCTTGGGGACTGCAAAGGACACGAGGCAGGGATGGAATGGGCCCAGGTCCGGCCACTGCCTCAGCCACTGTGAGAGCAAGGGCCCCTCCGGCCTCAAGTCTGCAGCTCCTGATTCCTCCAACCTCCCTCACGTGATCGAGTCCATAATTTCTTAGCAGAGCCACACTTTGTTTTGTTTTGTTTTTAAACGTTACCTAGTAAGAGCTTTGCTCAGAAGCCAGTAGGAGTTCTCGGAACTGTTGAAAGCTCTGTTCTTGTGCGCTCTGAATAGAACTACTGGGAACAGGACCAGCCAGATAGGTCACCAGACTAAAGTGCCTGCCAACGCAGAGCGCCGGGACTCGGGTTCAATCCCCGGAGTGCAGTGTTGGCCCCGCTCACGGGGCGCACTGAGAGAGTGACTGAGGCTGGGCACGGTGGCGCAGGCCTGAAGTCCCAGCACAGGAGGATCACCCTGAGTCCGATCTGCGTAGTGAGACCCTGTAGACCCTGTACTAAATACAGAAAAAGATAGAAGAACTACCGGGAACAAGACAATGGGATCCACACTGGGTCCTCGCAGGAAGTGATGGCGCAGTCTCATTCCATTGTTTCCATTATTTTTACCCCCTAAGTGAAATACCTGAGGACGTGTATGAAGATTATTGTCCTAATGAATAATTTCGTAAAGCTTTTGTTAGGAGGCTGTCTCTGCAGAACTACTTTCTTTGGTGAGCTGCAAGTGACAAGACTGCTTTGGTTTAAATTAACAGCTCTAATTATGCAGAAGCCAAAGATAACAGGGAGAAAACAAAGTTGACATGCTTCTGAAAGCGCTTCTCCGGGTGAACTCGCCATGCTTTTAGCTTAGGAATAAGCAGTGGGGGATCCAGAGCTGCCTCACTACCCAGAAGACTGGGCAAGTCCTCTTCCGAATTCTGAAATCTCCAAGCCTCTTGTCGTTCAGTTTGTAGAGGCCCAAATTGAAACTCAGTGTTCTGAGGCTCTTTTCCCCAGGCTGAACTGCGCCCTCTGCGGTCTGTGAAATACCATCCCCCTGGGAAGACAGAGGTGGCCCCAGGAGAGCTGGGGAGAGGACCATCTCCCTGCGAGGCCCTCAGAGGTGGTGTGGGCCTCCAGCCTGCCTTGCTCGGAAATGAGCAAGGCTGCCTAACGCGCTCCTGCTGCTCCGAGCCCCAGGCCCACTGGCCCAGGCTCCACCAGCTGTGTCCCCTCTGGAGCCTGCGCCTATACCTCCTCCATGCTGGCAGCACTGTCCTGCTCCCCATGAGCTTCCTGAAACCCAAGTGTGCAGGAGCCCAGAGTCTGCAAGGTGTCCAGCCTACCTGCTCTGTGGCCCTCTGTCACCTTCCAGACGTGTTGTTGGAGCAAAGCAGCCCAGGGTCAGCTTGTGCCTACCCAAAGCCCCACACAGGGCCCAGCTTCTGCTCCTTAGGGATGACTCAAAGTCTCAAGGACCCTCCCCACCGTCACCTCTCCCTGAGCTTAGCGTGGGACTCGTGGCAGCTCAGGGAGCTGTACCACCAGGCCTTTGTCAGCGGTAGGAGCGCACCCTGCTGCTCCACCATGACCCCCGGCACAACAGTGGCTGGCGGTGCGTGGCTGGGTAGGCCTCATGTTGTGGGCTCTGCAGCAGGGTGCAGGAGCGAGAGCTGGGAGGAGCAAGGTGGAGGAGCCGCAGCTGTGCTCTGCGACGGACCCTGAGCATCCCGTGCACAGCTGGATGCAGCCCCGACGCCCCCATACCAAGCTTTTCAGGTGACCTGCATTTATCCTGCCCAGGAGTGGGCTAGGTAATTCCTTGCTATTTCACTTCCTTTTATAAATGTGTCAGTGTGTTGCCTCATTCATCAGCTCCTTTCCCGATTCTGGTTTTAGAAACGTGGAAATGGGAGTATGCTTCGCGGGCTAATAGCACAGGCAGCCCCAGGGCAGACAGCAGACGCGGTGGTGGAGGGACTTGCAGAGGGACCGGCAAAGCTTCAGCAGCAATGCCCTGTGCCTTGAGGGCCAATAGGAGACAGGCAGCACTGACGGACCAAGACAGTATCCAGTCACTCGTACCCTCATCGTCCTGCTTAGCCACCCATAGGGTCCAGGCACTTTGCTGAGGGCAAGAAGGTCGGTCCTGCCACACACAGAAGCAGACATCATTTTGAGTATGGTTTGTGGGAAAGGCCACAAAGGCATTGTCAGCAGCAAGGACATGAGCCGTGCCTGGAAGGACCCCAAGGGGCCGCAGTCACGGAGGCCCTGTTCAGGCACGCCTTCTGAGCTCAGCATGGCCTGGCAGAGAGAGCACCGTAGGCCAGGGTCAAGTCCAGGTGACAACTCAGAGGCCTGCTGTAGCCAGGACCAGCGCAGCAAGGAGGACAGAGGCCCAGGCCGAGTCAGAGAGAAACAGGCGATTATGTGGGAGAAGAGAGAGCAGCCCTGCCCTCCTCTTCACGGGCACCCCATGTTATCTTCAGGTGCGCTGCTCCTGCTGCTACCTGCACAGACCTCGCCCAAGCGGCCTTTCGCATGGCCCAGCTATGTGCACAGAAACCCGCCCAAGTGGCCTCTCCCATGGCCCGTGAGGTGATGCTTTAGGGAGGAGAACAGAGGGCCCTCAGGAAATGAGGTAACACGCCCAAGGTCACAACGCTAGGTGGATTGAAACAGCTGGCATCAAGACGCAGCTCTCTCTGGCTCTAACGCCACAACAGTGAGTGTCAGGAAGAGGAATTTCCATGGTAGAAGCACAGCCTCACGGGCACACAGGAAGGGTGACTTCACTCCAACCAGGAAAGAGCAGGGACCGGGACTCAGTAACAGCGTGGTGGTGAAACAGGAAAAGACACTGAGTGACGCTCCTGGGCCAGAGGCCATGTCCCTGTTGTTGACTGTTTGATCTCGGCTCATTTTTATGGGGGACAAGTGCAGCCCACTGCCATCTGTGTCCATTGCAGTCAGTGACAGGACTAATGCAGCCTCTGCGTCTGCGGGCACAGGTGATTCTGGCCTGTTACTGATTTCCAGTGGTTTGGAGCTGGAGTTGCTCAGCTCCATGAAAGGCAATGCCCCATTTCCATATTGACCACAGTGGCTGCCAGAGCTCGCTGTGCCATAGGAGACAGATGCCAGATGTTACCTTCTCTCCGTGCTCTTGTTCTCTCCAGGTTTCTAGATTTGTTTTTTTTTTTTTTTTTTTTTTTTTTTGGGTGGGGGTGGTTAAAGGTTCTCAGAAATCTATGAGCAGACACTTGAGCTTGAAGGAGATGCTGTTAGATTTGTTTTCCAGCAAACAGAAAGCCGGCACAGTTGCAGGCCCTGAAGCCCAGGCATGCGGACCTGAGGCCTCTGGCAAAGCAGGTGCAGAGCTCACACAGGGGCTTGGCCAGTGTCTCCTCTCCCGGGGGCCTCTATCCCTCAGGGTCTAAGCAGTCTTCTTAAAACACCATCCACTGTGACACCTTGCTTCCCCAGACAAAGCCTCTCCTGGCTTCCCTACCAGGAGGGCACATTCTTCAGCCTTCTGTTAACTCTCTGTGACCTTTGTGTGTCCTTGGGGGCCATCTCTGTGGACCTCTTAGTGGCCCCCCACTGAGAGACCACAAGCTCATCTCTCACCTACAGCCAAGCTGGTTGGATCTCTGTCCCACTCCACCCTGCACCCCGTCTTTGCCTGTCTGCACCCCTCCCTCCACAGAACCTCACAGCAAGACTCAGAGCCACAAGGCCATGCAGCCTAGGCTGCCCCCTTTTGAGCCCCTATAATGGGAGCTGTGTGCTCCAGAGAAAGTTGTCCTCCTGGCTCATGGATCTGGACAGGGCCCCACCCGGGAGCCTTTGGGAGATGTCGAGGCTCAGACTTCCCCTGCTACCCCTCACCTTCTGGATGATCAGGATCCCCCGGGGGCCCAGTGGAAGGAATGGCATTCATCCAAGTGCCTGCCAGGATCTGCTGCTGGAGCGGTTGGCTGGAGAGCATTCAGCCTCTCTTCTGGAGGACCTGTCAACACCATGTAGGCTACGATGTCTAGGTCTGGAGTGCACCACCAAGTTAGAAATGAGCCAGTATAGATTTGTCAGCATGACTTTAAAAACTAAGTAGTTTCCTCTCAGACATTGCTTGTGTCGTGTACCCTTAGTCACCTTGTGTCGACATGTGTTCAACACCCTGCACTAGTGTGGAGACAGCACCTTAGCATGCAGGAAGCCGTCCACCTGAGGTCACACACGCAATTATTCGGCCAAAGCCCTCTTTGTACATCTTTAATTCACTGCAAGCATTCAAAACCCAAGAGGTTTCCTCATGACAAGCACACTTCTGGCTTCTCTTCAACCATGAGCTGCCCTGGTTCTTGGGAGATTATTAGTTTTTGTCCTTTAGCACACCCGAGGGCACCGTGGGCGCAGGATCTGGTGGCTACATGACCCCATACAGGTCTGGGAAGTCCTCAGGGCCACACAGCGTGCAACTCGATGGCCCTGCTCCTTTCTCTTTCCTTTCGGGGCCTTTGCATGGAAACGAGCCCTGAAGGAAAAGGGGGGAACAGACCGGGCCGATGAGGCGCAGGGACCTCACTCGAGGCTGTCAGCCCTGGGGACAGGGACCTGGTGTGACTACCATGTGCCAGATCTTAGCTGATCAAGCTGGGCACTGCCAGACTGAAGGCCCCTGCGGAGCCGATGACCCATCCCTCCACTTGCAGAAAACTCTGAACTGTGACAACATGATTTCTAAAACTGAGTGCATAAGCATGCATGTCAACAGGATTACGTTGAAATTTCGTCGCTGCATACTTTGGAGATGGAAGGTGGTGATAATTTTTGTCCCGAAGCCTAACATTTGTTTTTTTGTTGTTTTTTTTTTTTTAATCTGTAGAAAGAGAACTGGTGAACCAAACACATATTCCAGCAAGATGGCTTTAAAATGCTTTAAGAAAAGTGGCTTTACACATACTAGAATTTTTAATGGCTTAAATTCAAACACTGAGTTAGACTAAATATAATTAACATCCCCTATCTGAAAAACCAAAACTTTGGAAGCTACCACGAGCACTTACATAACATCACGTCCCCCCATCGCAGCATGGCCTTCTTTTCAGTACCTTTTAGCCCATTGCTTAAAGTTCCGTTTGTATTTTAATTACTTTAGAATAATTGTTAGGGTCGCTGGTGCTGGGCTGCTTATGCCACAGAGGTGCTCATCTGAGGACGTCACTGCCGTGGAGTGTAAGCCCAGCTCCTCTGTACCCAAGGCCGAGATCCACTGGTGTCCCACTGTGTCCTGACCAGAGAAATGTCCACCACTTCCAGCAGATCTTCTTGGGTAGGGCCTGGCAAGCACCTGATTAATTCATGCAATGACCTTTGCAAAAATGTTAATCATGTCTAGCAGCTTACAAAGGTGAACGCCTTCAGGTGGCTGCGGTGCTTCACGTTTGATTCCAGTAGGCTAGGCTGCAGCTCTCCATCTACATAAACTTCACGGCTCATGGAAAGTTTGTCTGCAATTTTTTAAAGCAGGAAATTGAGTGAAAGTGAATGCAAATCCAGCAAGCAGTCTCTTGCCAGAGAAAATATTGGTGTAATAGATTTCAGGGGCCTAGTTTACCACTTCACTTTGTTATAGCCTCCAGTCACGTGCCGGTTGAGAACCTTTCCACGAGTTCTGCTTCTTGCCTTTCCACTCGTTTGCTTTTAGTACTTTCTGTACTATCTTCCAAACCTTACTAAAAGGCTTTGTGAGTATAAGGGGATGCGAAAGACAGGTTAGGAATGCTTTTGCCTATAATCACTGCTGAAGAGAGGGGAGAGAGAGGAGGTGGCCCTACGGTCCCCCATGAGGTGTAGCCAGATTCCAGTGGATGCTAAAGAGGGGCTCACGTAGCCAGAACCAAAACTAAAATGTAGCTGGCTCCACATGGCATGGTGCCTGGGGCTCCAGCTTAGATTTCCCTTCTGTCCACTCCATGCCAGGGTGGCCGTGGAGGGCGTGGTCCCGATTCTGATGAAGAGGGATTGCTCTGTCTTCACACTGCATGCTACTTTGGAGAGAGCCTCGCCTCCTGGGCGAGCCCTGATCCCGTCCCCCTCACTCCTCTCACTTCCTTCCTCCCACACCTCCTCCAACAAGAGAAGTCCAGAGGGTGGAGGAAGGGACCCAGATAGGGCCACAAGCCCTTCCCCTTCTCAGCGTGGAGGCTGCGGCTCTGTCAGTCCTCAAGCTGGGTGGCCAGAGCCACCTTGTAGGCTCAGCATCCCCTGGGCAGCAGGAGTAGGGACTCGCCGAGGGTGCCTTTTGGAGTCACGCAGGGCTGGCTTGAAGGGAAGGTGGAGAACCAAGCTGAGCCATGGCTGCCCTGGTGGCGGTCACTGCTACTAGATAGACATGCTCTGGCCCAGCCCCAGACTCCTCCGCCCCAGGGCTCTGCACCTGGGTCCCAGTTCTCCAGCCCAGACCTGGCGCCACCCCAAGCCTTGGCCTCCACCTCCCAGGCACATATGGCGCACCCTTCCCCTCCCCTTAGCACCCCACTAGCTCTCTCCTCCCTGTTGGCCCCACTGTTGTACAATCTAGGGCACCCTCTGCTTCTCCAATAAAGACAGCACAAGGCAGCGACTGTGGGCACAGCCTCACTGCCACACAGCCTTTTCCTGAAGCCCAACTGGGTCACCTGCAAGCAGATGTCTTGGGAATCCCAGGCCCTGTCTGTGCCTGGTTCTCCCCCCTGAGATGCTGAGACAGTGCCCAAGCTGTGGCGAGCACTGCTCGAGGGCTGGGCAGAGAATGGTGCTCAGCATGAGCGGACCGGGGCAGGCACTCACCACAGTCCTTGGGGACAGAGCAGCAGAGTCTCACCCTGGCCCCTCACGTGTGCTGCACCCACGGCTCTGGCCACTGAGTCGGCCGGGGTGAAGCCTTGCTCTGCCGCCCACATCCATACACGCCATATTTTGTGCTGCGCAAGACATCTTATTCTCTGCCGCGCACAGCTCCCTCCCTGCACGGACACTCTGCTTCAGGCCACCTGCACTTCTCCCCAGCATCTCTGCTTCCTCTGTGCCCTGCCCCTTGCCTCCTGCTTTCACTTCGGCCTTGAGCCCCTCAGAGCTCTCAGCTTACATTCCAGAGCGCCTTCTAAACAGGCCGTCAGGCTTCCACCAGCAGGCCCACACTGCCATTAAGCTGTCTTTCCATCCCGAGGTGCTGCTGTGCGGAGCTCCCAGGAAGGCAGCAGAGTGGAGAATGATGCCCTCCCAGTCCTTAGAGAAGGATGGTGGGACACCCACACGGCAGGTTGTATTTCCCTATCTGAAATGGACGTGCGTGGCTGTGACCGGTAACGGACACCTCGATCATTATCTAGGACTCAAGAAAGCCCAGGTCCAGGAATAACTCAGAAATTGGGCGCAGAGTCACCCAGAATGCAGATTATGCTAGCAGAGCACTTAGTGTTTTCACCAAGAAAGACATGGGAACAGAAGCAGCCACAGCTATCTTGGTGGGACTAGGATATTAAAGATGGAGGAAGTGGAGTCTTTCTTATAAAATCTGAAATGGACTTACCCTTAAAATGTCTGAAAAGCCATTATCCTACCAAAAATATAGTCACACAGAGACTCTCTTAGGCCAGTCAAATAGCTCAGCAGATTAAAGCACCTGCAAGCAGGTACAGGGGCCCAGGGTTTTATCTCTGGCCCTGCTGGCTCCACCCTGGGGCTCACTGAGATGGCAGTTGAGGTTGGCCATGGGTGGCACATGCCTCTAATTCCAGCTCTTGTGAGGCTGCAAACACGTGGATCAGTATGGGTCTGATCTAGTAATGAGACCCTGATCACCCTGTAGACCCTTCCCTAAAATAAAATAATAATTATGAAGATTCTCTGCATTGTTAAGTGCACATTTAGGTGTGTTCAGTACTTTCTTTGGCTTGGTATTCTTTGGTCATCATCTTCCATGTCGAATAACACGGTGGAAACCACCAGAGAAGAGGAAGCCATGCAAAGAGGTCGCTTCTTTCTGCAGTGCATAACACTTGCAACTGTAATTTTCCAGCAGGGAAGAAAACTGGGTGGACCCTCCACGCTAGGAGGCCGCAGCGCTGTCGTGCGATGTGTGTGTGGCCCCGGTTGTTCACGCGTCCAACCCTCACGGACTCACACTCCTGCATCCTAACAAATTTATGTGGTCTTTCAAAATATTCCAGATAGTCCAGACTAGAACACGACTCAGCACAATTAAGCTTTTCTTGGTAGGAGGGGCGTACACTATGAGAATATCAACCTGTGGGGAGGCAAGGGTAAGGGGCAATTTCATCTCCCCGAAAGTTCCTGAGCAGGTTGGGGAGCAGGGGTCACCCACCTGGGAAATTTGCTGGCTCTTGCTGGCCGACACATCGGCCCCTGCTGGCATCCTCACCACCGCTCCTGGTGCTGAGACGCTCCCTCCCCTGGCCTACTGGAACCTCCGCCCAGCATTTTCTCAGTGTCCTCCGCTGCCCCTGCCAGGGTCCCAGCCTGTGCCGACAGCGTGCCTGAGTCCGCCTTCTGCAGCACTGCTGTATTCAAATTCTTCTATTTTCTAATGCTGCTCTTATGACGCCCCCACCCGCTCACCCGCTCAAACACACAGTCGTAGCAGCTTTTAGAGATGACAGTTAGGAGAGGGCCGCAGTTGTTGTCTGAATGCTGGAGCTTCTGCCCTGTCATGGACAGTGATCTGTCACTAGGTGCCCGGTGACCCTGGGGCAGGGCTAGGGACATGGCCGCTGCAGTGCTGCCCAACGCAAAGGGACCCACTAAGGATCCAGGTCTTCCCAACGGCAAGGCAGGGTCTGGATGCAAGCACCAGTGACTTCACGTAGGAGGCGCATTCTCCTACGACACCATCTCAGGGGAACAGGCACAAGGAGGCAGGAGACTCTCGGGCAGTCGGGTGGCCTTTCCTCCTATCAGCCAGCTGAAGACCTGCCAGAATGGTTGCATTTCTGCTGGAAGCAGCAGCACCTTGGGTCCAGTTCTTCCAGTGTCCCTTCCCGGTCGCCTACATTTCTGGTAGGCTAGGTTTCAAGTGGTTGCTAAGATGTCTTGCTTGGTAGTTCACTTGCTAACAGAAAATATGATTTCCAATTCTTTGTCTTGTTATGCTTACTATCTTAAAGATACTAAAACCAAACGAACACAAATTTCAAAACAAGATGAGAAGAAATTAACAGTGGTTACTATATTGCATATTGGGATCTTTCAAGCAGTCGCTCAGATGGCCGGAAGTAGGCATGCAAGGCTGATCAAACGATATAAGTGCTAATTATTCCTCTCAGGGAGCCAGTACAACTTAGTAGTGCAGTTACCTTAGGCATCGTGTGTGTGTGTGTGTGTGTGTGTGTTGGGATATTCTTTTCTCCTTTCTCCACCCCAGTCATTCTTTCCTTTGGAGGCCATCTTGTATTCTGTCTAAATACAAATGAGAAGAACCCTTGTTGCTTTAAGATATGGAGATGTAGAACTAATATCTAAGACCTAAGCTGGAAATACAATGCAGGTACAGACAATTCTCCTGCACTTTAATTTCTCCTGGTTTGGGCTGGTGAGATAGCTCAACTGACTAAGTGACTACACACCTACTTAAAAGCACAGGGCCCAGGGTTCGGTCCCTGGGACTACATACCTTTTAGGCCACACTCCCAGGTGTGGTGGTGCATACCTATATTCCCAGCACTAGTGAGGCTGCAAACAGGAGGGCCACTGCGAGTCCAAGCTGCACAGGGAGATCCTGTACCAAACACATAAAAAAGAATAATAATAAGCATCTGATTTCTCCTGGTTTGTCTTTAAATTTGCAAGGAGCTTCTTTCTCAGGCTGCCCTCACCTGTGGCACAGCTGGTGTGGCCCAGGCCTCTGCACAGCTGTGAGTGGTTCCCTGAGCCCTCCACATCCACATGGGGTGCAACAGCTTTGCTGCACAAGGCACCCCAGGGGCCCCACTACGTGGATGAGCATAGGCACAGTGGAAGGGGCAGGGCTGGGACACAAGGGGTGGCAGCCTCGGGGAGGCACCGTGGCAGCAGGGGGTGTCTCCACCTCGGGCCCCTGCTTTCTAAGAGGGGCCGTGCAGTGCGGGTGTGGCTTCCGGGCCATCCCACCCTCGTTACCCCTTGGATGGGTCATCAGCTTCTTCCTTGTGCCAAGTAGTTATCCTCATTTTTAAAATATATTTGGACTATTTGGGGTTTTCTTTTCTTTCATCCAACACATGCGCGTGCATGCACGCACACACACACACACGCACACACACACACACGCACACACGCAGTGAGAACGTTGAAAGCCTCCTGTTCCTTTGGATCCTTGCATGTTGATTAGTTAGACAAGGCCAGCTAGGGCGCCGGCACACGAGCACCACGCGGTCCTGTCTAGGAAGGAGCAGCCTCTGCGCGGCCTGGGAGGGGCGCAGCCAGCGAGGGAGGGCCGCCTCTGCGCGGCCTGGAAGGGCCGCAGCCAGCGAGGGAAGGCCCTGCAGGCCTTGTCCATGTTTACCCAGCTCCAGAACAGGTTGGCTTTCTTTAAAAGTGGTACGATTTAAAGTTTTGTAAAAGATAATTCTAAAATTTATGAAGACTCGTGTCTCTAAAAGGCAGCATTAGTTCTTCTTTTACTAAAAGAAAGCAAGAACTAGCCTGAATCTATTTTCTTCTCTATCCAGAGTTTTCTAATCTCTGCGTGTGTTTTACTGGAGCCCAGACCTTGGAGCTGAGCAACACCGCAAGCCACCTTTCCATAGCATTTGTTTCAGCAGGCTCTACGTGGCTTAGCTGTCTAGGCCAGGCGGGAATCCTCTTGCCGTGGCCTGCCAGGGTGCTGGGGTTATAGACAAGGCCCAGGATACCCATCCAGATTTCCTTATCTTCACAGTCCATGGTGCTGCCTGGAATTAGCAAAATATGAGGGTAGGCCAAGAAGCCCAGGGGACAGCAAAGGGAGCGGGGACAGGAGGGCAGCTCTGGGCAGCGCATATGGGCCCTCACAATAGCAGGTGCATGCAGAGGTGTTTTTCAGGGCTCCCTGGGCTTCTTAGCCTTGTGCTACCAGACCATCTGTGCTGAGCCTGCTGCCAGCAATAGATGGGAGGGTGTGTGGGCCCTGGGTCCCCAGAGCGGTGGGCAGAGCACCTGGGAACCCCGGGCTGGGAGTCCGCTATACTTATCCTTCAGTCAGGCGGGCAGAGCCCTGCCCACACTGCCATCCCAGCCCTGTGTTGACAGAGCAGAGCCCCTGGGAGCGTCAGAGCACACATTGGTCTGAGACAAAAGTGAGGGTCCACGCGAGGGCCTGTCTGGAGATGCAGGTGCCCTGTGATGCCAAAGGACAGGGTTTCCTCTTGAAGATAGGCGCTGTATCTTTCTAGAAGCAAGTAGGACCACTGCTGCCGCCCTTCAGGCAGGGACTCACAGGCAGTAAGGAAGAAGCAGTAGAAGTCCCCAGGGAGGGCCTGTCTGCGGGAGCACCCATCTGCGGGAGCACCCATCTGTGGGAAACTTAGGAGCTCCAGAGTGATAGCAGTCATCCTTCCTTCAATCACCGGTGTGGGGCAGGGCAGGCAGGAAGCCACGAGGCAGGGTGATGTCCACTCAGAGCAGAGTGGTGGCTAGGGTTCTCCAGCAAGTGGAGGCCACGTTCATTCCGTTCCGGCTCCAGCTTTGCCACAGAGGATGCCCGTCCTGCAAAGGACCCAGAGTCACACCCCAGGTGGCTGGATTGCGGCATTCAATCAGCAAAGTTAATTAATAATGTCTCAAGCTGTGTGTAGCAGATAGGAAGCCGAAAGGTCACCCTTCAGCAATTAGGAAACCCGTGGCGCTGGAAGCCTGCCGGGTGGCTCATGTATCAGAAGCCAAGGTGGACTTCACTGCATTTCTGTGAAGATGAAACCAAGCGCTGCGTGCTTCTGAGGTGTCTAATGGAGGACCGAGTCAGATCTCATGTAACAAGCAGTCCCCAACCTGTTCAGGGGCGAGTGTTCCCTGCCAGAGGAGACAACGCAAGATGGAAGCTCACCGTTTTCGCTGGAACCGGCCACGCAGCCTTCCCACCGCATCGTTCGTCTCTCCTGAAGATCTCAGGTTGCCCGACAGTCTCTTCTCACACGAAGCACCTGTACTCAGAGGTGCCGTGTGTCAGCTCTGTGCCGTACCACACAGCTTGGGGCTGGATTGGAAATGACTGCCCTTGATCTATGTGTGTGAGTCACCACCTCACGTTCCCATGAGGTCCCAGGAGGATGAGCCTAGGGTGGGCTTGACACCAGCCCTCTGGGTCTAGAACCCTAGGGACAATTTCTTGGAGTGAGGACCTGTAGCTCAAAGTGGGGTCAAAGGAAGGAGCAGAGACTGCCCGGGGGCCATGTCCCTCTGTAGCCGTGGCCACAGCTTCCTGCCCCAGGACTGGGTCCACCAGGATTTGGCTGAAAGGAGCCTTGCAGGGACAACCAGGCAACAAGGGAGTCTGAGAAAGCTGTGTCCCACATCCTCACCAGACATGGTGGCTGTCCCTGAAAGAGAGATGATGGCTTCATTTCCTGGGGAACTGAAGAAAAGTGGCAGATGGGCAAGGGAAGATAGAAGGCTCTGGGCCCTGGCCAGGGCTGGACACAGTGCCCTGTTTCTGAGCACACTGGGGAGAGGCTGCTCACGGAGACACTTCCTGTGGGGAAGATGGCACAGCGGAGCTCGGGCCTGCCTTGAGGCCTGAAGAGTGTGACCTAGAGTGAAAGAGCATGACAGGTGACGTCAGAGGACCTGAGTCCACAGCCCCACTGAGGAGGGACGCTGGGAAGATGGCAGCAGGGAAGCAACAGGCACCAAAGCTCTAGCTCCCTGGTTTCTCCCCAGCTGTTATCCAGCTCCAAGAAGGAGGCAGTGAAGCCAGATCATCACATACTCCTGCAGGGCTTGGGGATGAGAGGTGCCACACAGAGAAGGCAGCTTAAATCTGACTGGCTCCTAATCTAATGCTGAAAGATAGGTTTTGGTGCTGCAGTGAATTTGAGAAGGCCCTGCTTGACTAACACAAATACAGTCAGTCGGTTGGTCGCTTGGTTGGTTGGTGGTCCAGTCAGTCAGTCAGTCAGTCAGTTGGTTGGTCAGTTGGTCAGGTGGTGGGCCAGTCA
>PVJA010005575.1:43352-78411 GCA_004027025.1 Myocastor coypus
GTCAGTCAGTCAGTCAGTCAGTCAGTCAGTCAGTGGGTCAGTCAGTCAGTCAATCACTCACTTACTCACTCACTCACTCATCCTCTCAGCAGATAGTGAGCATCAGCTCTGAGCCAGTCAGCACTGGGGCATTTTGGCCCAATCAGCCCTTAGTTTGGGTGGAGCAAAGGTGATGAGGAGTTGAGGAAGAGGAGTGCCAGAGGGGCTGCCAAAGCCTCCAAACACCGTGGGTATGTGACAACAGGACAGCTCCCAGCACGTGGGTCACAAGGCGTGAGCGTGGCTGATGGAGGCGGACAGCACTGACCCCCAGTGAAAGCCTCTCTGGACATTTGTGAACTTTCCCCGCAATGGCCCCTCAGGAGCTGTGGCGCTGGGACAGGGGGGCCTCCCAGCCCACGCCAGGGGCGATGGCACTGGCCAGCACCTGTCATGGTTACACAGCGGATACAGCAGGAAGCTGTATCCTTGGACCACAGAGCCGGGTGCCTCGCTGCCTGTGTTTCCTGTCTTAGAGCAGAGAACATGGCAAGTTGCTGCCGCTCCCGTGGAAGAGGACTTGAGGGAGTGGTCGTCGCTCTCTGTGGGTGACAATCAACACTTCCGTCCCGAATGCCGTTCTTTTGGGAAGAATCTCTGAAGGCTATTTCCATGGAGGATCTCTTTTTAGTTGTGGGGGTAGTGCAGAAGTAGTTAGAACCAGTGAGGGGGCAGAGGCGAAGGCAGGGACCTACTTTCAAGTTATTTTCAGATGAATTAAAAATCCTTTAAACACAAACATGGCTTTAAAAAAACCTGCAGCATTGGGAAGCGGACGAGGCTGTGACTACAACACAGCCCGTGAACCTTGCTCGCCCCACCCAGCATTTCTGAGGCTTTGGTCTCTCCCAGGTGTCCTCTGCTGCCTCAAGGTCCCTGGAGACACACAGCTGCTTCCAGTGTGGCCCAAGGACCCAAGTCTTCCTGTGTCTGCTGTGGATACAGAGCTGGGCGCTTGGCTCTAAGACGCTTGGGACTGCTTGGGAGCTGCAGGCTCTGGAGTGGAATCGCTGAGCATGTCATTATATTTTCACGGCCATAAATCCCACCAGCCACAAATGTCCCATGCTAGGAAACTCCTCAGCCACAGTTCTGCAAAGGGCAAAGCCTGGGCTGGCCTGTGTTGCCTTCTTGTTTCCTGGCAGGGTGCAGACTCGCGAGTGTGAGGGCCACGTTAGTGACCTTGGAGGCCTCACCAGGCTCCCGCGTGCCTTCTGCTCTGCTGTGAGGACACCCTGACCAGCTGCAGCACCGTGGCCTCTGCTTCTGCAGGCAGTGTTCCCTGGCTGGTTTTCCCCGGAGCCGAGGGGAGTCACGACAGTAGCCAGGATGTGTGCTGTGAAGCAGCCTGTCCCCGTGGCCCATAGCCATGGGCGGATGCCAGAGGGCACGTGGTCTCCCAGCACTCCCTGCGGTAGCCCCCCGTCAGCCCTGCAGATCTCCTCACCTCGAAGGCCCGTAGACCAAGCTGACCCCATCAGTCTTCCAAGGACAAGATGGCCAGGCAGCCCTGTCACTGCACAGACGCCGTACGGCACCCTTACACGCCCAGGCCATCCTAGGCTGTGGCCCGCATGATGTCATGTCTGCGAGGACCGCAGACAGTGGTGCTCAAGTGCCGTGGACTTCAAGAAGACATGGACAGATGCCATGGGGTTTAGCTCCCTGACGGACTGCAGGGGCCACCTTCCCATCCCAGAGACCTAGCCACCCAAAGCAGCGTGACCCAGCCCTGGCTGGGCTCACCCCACCCCCTGCTTCCGGTCTCTCATTACTAACAGCTATCTCATGAGAACCCATTGCAGCGTGGGATTTTTGGGCTCGGAAGAATGTTAAAATCAGTGTATTTGCTTCTTATAAAAATGTATGCAAATTCAAAGTGAATATTTCCAACAGTCTAATTTTATGCACAAGATTTAGAACGATGCAAATCACTCCAGTTTTAAAAATCTGTGGAGAATCACACAGTCTCCAAGCTGCCAGGCCCACTGTGTTATAACAGCACCGTATGGCTGCCACTCACAGGCTACCCTGCTGGTCGGGGGAGCAGCCACAGGATGCCACTCCGACTTCCGTCCACTAGGACTCCTGCAAAGGACTTTGGTGACCACTGCTTGGCCATGCCAAGGCCACTTAGGCATGACATCTGAAGTGACCCTCAAGATCCTAAATCTCACTCTCTATCTCAGCTCTCCTAGGACTGGGGGACATCTGGCCAGGATGACTCTGGAGACTTCACATGCCACACACTACCCCCAACGTTGAGGAGCTCAAGGGCTTAGGGCAGTGCCGGGTGATGTGACATGTGTTAGACACTGGTCATGTGCCCACCTGTGTTGGGAGTTGCTCCAGTCCAGTCACAGCAGCTCAGGGACATGTGCGCACGGTTACCTCACTTTAGAGAAGCAAACCTCAATGCTCACAGGTTAAGCAACCACTCAAGGTCTCTCTACTACGACTTTGGGGAGACCAGGCTCAACAGTAAGCAATTGGTGCTGGCCCAGTGTGTCCCTCCCAGCCCACGGTGTCCCCCAGGACAGCTTATTCAGGTATTGCTTCAGGGGGACCTGAGGGTCCACCCCAACATATCCACTGTGGCAATAGACCTACCCAGCAAAACGGGATGAAGGTAGAACAGTCACCGTAAATGCTCCACAAGGTTATAAAACCTTTATCCTAGTCAGCCAAGGTGCTACGCACATGTAATCCCAGCACCAAGAAGGCTGAGGCAGGATTGCCATGAATTCAAGGCTTGCCTGGGCCGCACATTGAGCACAAAGCCAGGCTGCAGTACATAGCAAGACCTTGTCTCAAAAAAACAACAAAACCGTTAGTCCTGGCCTCACGGGGCTGGCACACCAAGCTCAGAGTGGCGGCTCCAACGCAACGGCCGCAGGTGTGCTCCTTCTCACCAGAGCCCACCCGTAGGACACAACGCACACTGTCCCCTCATCCTCTCCTTCCTGTCCGGAGTATCCACAGCCACGTTGTGTCCAGAGTTGACCTGCAGTGTGTTCTGCCAGATGGCCCCTGTGACTCCTGGCTCTTGAATTTTGAGGCTTTGCTAAGTAAATCAGGGTAACCTGGACATAACTGCGAGACACTACAATGTCCTGCAATAAGAGAAACAGTCGAGAACCTGCAGGGCGGGCAGTGTGCACAGAGTAGGCACGCAGGACAAAGGCCTCTACAGAGCCCAGCCGGCATGGCACAGGGTGCTCTCACGGTGCTGCTCAGAACAGCACACAATTTAAAAGTCAGAAAGTATTTATTTTGTGACCCAGAGGTGCTCTCTACCAGTGAGCTGCATCCCAGACCCTTTTACTCATTTAAAAAAATTTTGACACATAATCACACTAAGTTGTGGAACTTCTGTTAGTGAAGTGAATTAGCTCCTGCCTCAGCTGCCCAAGGTTCTGGGCTTACAGACAACGTGGAACCACACCTGGCTCCCAGTGGATGTATCCCATGGCTTGCCCTCGGTTAAACGTGAGCAAATGGAACTGTGGATGGCAAAACCATGGACCAAGGAGAGATGACTGCAGGAAAACTAAGCCTCTGCTTCTGCACATCCCATCTCATGCTGTGCTATTGCTGTGGTCAAACCCATAGCCAGGATCTGTGCTCAGCGTGTAACTGTTCTCGCAAGCACAACCTTGAACTTGAGGCTGCAGAACAACGAAGCCTTGTACCCGGCACCCCCCAACCCTCTGTAGCCATGGGTTACCCCAATCCCAGTCCCCGTGGGCTCACCCCCGTGGGCTCACTCCCGTGTCTGGCTGAATCCACCTTCAAGCAGCCAAACCCCATGTCCCTCCGACACTGGGAGTAGTACACAGCAGCCTGTATTCCAAAGCCATTGACAACACCGAGCTGCTTCAAGAGCACAGTGGTCACCGCTGAAGGCCGTCTTGCTCCCTGAGCTAGTGGCAGTCCCCATCTGCCACGCGCCAGCCTGCCGAGGACAGCCATAGGTCGGGGGATCCAGGATCCGTGTGGCGGACGGTGTGTCGGTTGTAGCGTTCAAGTCCCTTCCCAGATGAGGCTTTTGGAAGTTTCTCGCCTGGATGTGAACCGTTTCTTTTACATACTTTAAGGCCTTCAGAATTCCGATCACTATCACGTGCTATCTTTTCACTTTCAGGGCTTCATTACTTGTGTTTTTTCAGAGTTCTATGTATTTGGGAAACTATGCACTGTTAACTAACCAGGCACAGGTTTGAAATACATGTTTGTTTGTTAAGTCCGTGTCTCTTCAGCAAAGATGAGCAATTGTGTGATGCAATAATTCTTCTCCAGAACAAAACCCACCTTTGGCTCAGGTCTTAATCCCTGAGAATACATGGCCCAGTCTCCTGGTCTCCCAGAAAAGCCCGCTGAGCTGCTGCATTTGCTTAGCTATGGCCTGGACCTCAGGCGCCTCCAGCCCAGACTCTGAGGGCTTGTGCAGTACACAGTTCCTGTCTCCCCAGATGACTTCATGAAGGAGCACTCCCGTTCGTTGACACCCTCACTTCTCAAAGATAGGAAGTTTCTCTTAGAACCTACAGCCCCACACTGTCGGCTGAACTACCCAGGCACACATAACCTATTTACATACTGAAAAGGTCAGCACTGGAGAGTCAGTAGTTATCAAGGAACGTGCTACTGGCCACAAGTGGAGCGTAAGAAATGGAAAGAAGCAGCCGGGGAATCTGCTGTCTATTCATCTGTGTGGACCCCAAGCGGGGGTAAGTGCGTGGGTGTGGGCTCCAGGGTAGGAGCAGCTCCACATCCAGAGAGCCACAACGGACGGACAGACAGCTGAGCTGGCCCTCGGCTTAGAGCCCTTCCCATTCCTAGCAGGTACTTGTCTGGGCGTGCAAGGTGCAGGTCAGCCTCACTTACTGAAAACCAATTAGGTTCTGGGGGAAATATTTGCATAATAACTTAGCAGACTCTCTTAGCATAACACAAACTGTCAGAACAGGCTTCACAGTGTGTAGATGCCGAGTGCAGCATTGGGGAAGGCAAAAGGCATTTCCTTTTGTGATCAGCCTCTGCCCTCAGAATTTCTTTAAATACCAAGAGTTCATCTTGCTAATGTATACTGAAAGTATCTTGAGAGACAAAGCCATTGATTTGCTCTAAAATCTCTGTAATGGTTTTGCTCCTTCCACATTTGTGGCTTCAAAGCAAGAGGGTCCAGGAATGGAGATCAGTGCCTCCCCGTCTGCTGTCGTCCTGGAAACAGGAGTAGTCGCCCTGGAAGGGAGGGGAGTGGACAGAGGTGCCCGGGGTCTCAGGCCTGGGGAGAGCCGCCAGTCTCAGGCAGGCAGACAGCCCTTGCGGTCTGGGCTTGTTACTGTGGTGCGTGTGCAGGTGGGTGCCCACAGCGGGGAGGTCACACCTCCCCAGGCTACAGCTGCACCGCCCTGCCCAGGTGAGGTCACTGAGCATGGTGCAGCCTGACGGAGGCAGCAGATGTCACACAGACTCCCATGGGGACCCTGTGCGGCCTTCCATCCAGTATCATCAGGGGACTTTGGAAGCCAGATGTGGACGTGGGTTTGCTCGCTCTGCCGAGATGGCCACGTGGCTCCTGGGAAGAAGCGTTCTCTGTGTACACGCACCCTCCAGAGGGTGGGGATGCCAGGCTGCTCTGGATGTGCATTCTGCATGGTCCTTGGGCCCCTCCATGTCCTGCTTTAAGGAGAGGGGCGCCTGAACGGGGACACGCTGCCCTTCCTTGGCTACCTAGCAGCGTTTCCCAGAGGTGCTTGGACTTGCCCAGTGCAGCCCAGTCTCCCGAGCCTTCCTGGCGTCCACTGTGCCTGGCCAGCGCTCTGCACTGACCCCCATGACATCATGGGGTCAGGGCCTCCTCCCTCGTGGCCTGAGAGCTGGAACCGAGAGTGCAGGAGGTAGCTGTCTTCTTCGCCACCTCACTCAGAGGAGGCGGCTGGTGTAGCGCTCTCTCCTGCCGCTCTCTTTTGCAGACACAGTGGGTGCTGTGCCAGGCAGAGCCCATGACCTCCCAGCCACCCAGGCCCTCTTGGACCTGTCACCTGACCACGCAGCACTGCAAGCTGCTTCCAGTTATGGCTGACATCCAGACCAGCCCAATGGCCAGAGGGACAGAGCTAGGGTAGCAGATCACACCCAGGGGCTGGGCCAATCTACTTGGGGCTGGGTTTCTCTATAGAGGGCCCAGTGTCCAAATTGGGATGAGGAGCAGAAGCCCTGCAGCTCGGCTGCGGGGTTTGGTGCCTCCTTGCTCAGGCTAGCACCACGCTGCACCCCACATCTCCCCCGTGCCGATCCATGCCCAGCTCTGCTGGCACAGCACCGACGTGCCTGAAGCTCAGTGTAGCATGCGCTGTCAGGGGGGCAGTGACGCTGGACTGGCGCCAGGTGTGGTGAGTGGCTTTGAATCCAGAGCAGCCACTCAGGGAAGAAGAGACCCAGGATGGGCATGGAGTAGAGACGTGCTTGTGCACCCGAGGAAAGAGAGTGTCTTAGTTACTTTTTTACTCGTTGCTGGGACAAATACCTGACACTCAATATGAAGGAAGGAAAGGTTTATTTAGCTCGTAGTTTGTGGAGGTTTCCGCGCATACTCAAATCCTGTGCTGGCACAGAGCTCCTCCAAAGCGGCCTGGCTGCAAAGACCAAGCTCCTCCAAAGACCAGGACCTCTCCAAGGAAACGGGGCAGGGCTGGGCCGGGCAGGAAGCAGCCAGGGCAGGGCTGGGCCGGGCTGGTCTGCTCTGCACTGGGCTGTGCTGTGCTCATCTGGTCCTAGAGAGGAACCAATTGCATCCCAGGGCAGGCCCTCCACATCCTGCAGGATGGGGCCCCGACAGCCAGAAGCAGCCAAGCCCATCCAGCCAAGCTGCAAGTTGACACAATGTATCAACTACCACAGCGAGGCTCCTGGGAAATACGGGGGCAAGGAAGGTGCCATGGTGGGCAGTGCCCTAGGGTACCCAGTCAGGCCTGGGACAGCATGAGAGCATCACAGGTCCCCGTGGGTTGCACCACTACTTGCCACGTGGCTCTAGGAGTGCAATGGAGTCCCCATGAGAAGGCTCTGGCAGCGGTGGCTGACAGGAGTCTGGAGCCACCCCGAGGCCTGAGGACCCAGGGAGGGGTTGGGGAAGGGACCTTTAGGAATGCTGAAGAGCAGCCAGAGCTAGGCTCAGGAAGACCTGGTCGGGCCAGGGGCGGGGCTATGGGCAAGAGCCCTGCCCAGGCTGGGTGCCTGCTGCAGTGGAGGCAGAACTCGCGCTCACTTCCGGGGCACTGCCGTGTGAGGGGCAGGGCGGCGTCTCATCAAGATCAAGACAGGAGAGACAGAGGAGCCACCAGGCCTGGTGGAAGGCCAGGCTCGAGTCCTGCGGCCCTTGCAGCGAGGCACAAGCCATGCAGGCGTGGGACTGCTGCAGCCCCAAGCCTCGAAGCACTGCCCTTGTGCCACAGGGCACAAATGGGTGCTGCCTGCTGTGTCTGCACCTGTAACCGCATCAGCCACTCCACGGCCAGCCCGGTGCCCCACAGCACTGGCTGCGGCTCCCTCTCACTCTCCTAGTCCCACACGCTCAAGCAAGTGTCCTAGGCCTCCACATGCAGGCCTTGCCTGGCTCAGGATGGAGCCTTAGGAGTGAGTGAGCTTTGGTGGACTGGAAATGGGGGCCTCATGTGGCACTCAGTGTGTCTTTGAAGACAAAGCACCACACACTCCACAGGGCAGCTGCACCGGGGTACACGCCCTCCAGAGCACAGGGAACGTGGACCACGCTGGCATCAGAGGGAGGTGGTTAGCAGGGAGGGCCATGTGGGAAGACAGCTATTCCCTGAGCAGCGATGATGGTCTCTGGGTTCTGCTGGCCCACAATGGACTGGGGAAGCCAGGGATGGGGTGTGGAAAGGACCTGGCATCCAGTGCTCAGTACTATTCGGCACGACCTAAGCTCGGGCAGGTGTCCGCAGCAGGAGGCCAAGAGTGGGTGCAGTCCCTTTGTCTGTGGTGCCTGCCAGGAGGGAGACCTCTGCTCTGACCCTGCTACCTGCACAGTGGAGTTGGCACTGTGTCTCTGTAACAGTCCCCGCGCCGAGCGCTGCTTCCACAGCTTTGTGCCTGCACTCTCTCCGCAGCAGTGCTTTTCAAAGCACAGGCAGGCTGTGAAGTCAGTTGAGTGGTGGGAAATGAAAAGCAGGTGCGGAAGACGGCAGATGAGATGTCATGAAGGTCGTTGTGCAGTGGAACTTTTATTAGAGATGGAGGTTTGACCAGGGCTCATTACAGCTGATGTAAGGGTGCTTCTCACTCAGGGCCAGGGAATATCCTGCATGAGAAAGTAAGCACAGGGGAGTGGGGGCTAAAATACTGTTATTTTCTTCTGGCCTTTTACAGTGTTTGAAGCAGAAAGAATGTGCTTTCCAAGAGTTTCAGTGAATGAATATTTTTATGGATGAATGGATGGTTGGATAGATAAAGGCCAGACGGATGAATGGATTGATGGGTGAGTGAGTAGGTGGATGGAAGGTTGTGTGGATGGACTAATGGATGGATGGATGGATGGATGGATGGATGGATGGATGGGTGGGTGGGTGGATGGATGGGTGGATGGGCAAATGGATACATGTTGGGTGAGTGGATGGGTGGGTTTGTGGGTGGATGACCAGGAGGCAAATCTCAAGTATCTCTGCCCTCCTGGAGTCTTGTATAAGCACACATGGGTTGTGTGTGACACTGTACACATTCACCCCCGTGTAGGTATGACTCAGTATGGCACAGATATGGATACTTTTGTCTCTTCTAGTCTAAAATGCTTCTTAAAGTGACCCATATAAATTGCCCACACCTCATCTAAGTGCTCCCTAAATGTTCATTAGCTCCAAAAGACGACACTCACTTTAAATGCAGCCCTTACACTGGAGAGAATGCTTTGAGCAATCCAGGGTACTGCTAGCTAAGCACTGCAGCCTTCTGTGATTGGGCTCTCACAAAAAGGGCAAATAAACTCTGCTGTTAAGAAACGAGGCTCAGGCTGGAAGCATGGTCCCCAGTGGACGTTTAGCTGGCACAATCAGCACACATCTCCGAGAGAGGAGCAGCGCCGTTCGGGAAGATTGAGAGAACGGCAGCCAGGCTAAAGCACAGCCCCGCTGAGCTGGGCGCTGTGGAAAGTAGGTCATGCGGGGACGTGCGCGGGTGAAGCAGAGACGCGGCTGAGACCCGGCTGTGGCACCCGTCTCAGTCCTCCCAAAGTGCTGTCTCATACCTGATTCCACTTACTCGTGTCCTTGCAGAAGAAACCCCGGGATCTGGTCCTGGGTCACTGTGTTTGGGGGAACATGGACAGAGGGCCATGTTCTAATACAGGCCACACATGAGCACCTGCCACAGCTGTGGCCCAGCACACACCTCACACTACGGTCCTATATCTCGGGGTGGCCCCAGTCATAAGGCTGACAGCCAGGCCATCTTCTATCAGACTGGAGAAAACCAACGCACCCCATGGCTGTTGCTTGGTTAATGAACAGATGAACATTATTGTCCTCTCTCTTCATCCGCTCCTGTGTGAGCAGCTGGCCACTTCTTCCTGCAAACCTGAAGAGGGGACCACAGGGAGAAGGAGCAGCAAACCTTTCCCCTCCTTCTATGACACACAAAGCTCACCACTTTACCCGGGAGCCCCGCAGTGGTGCGAGGTAGTGACCAAAACTCAAACTCAAAATATACTCTATTCTTCAGAGAGACAAATGACCACTGACAGATCACGGGGCGGGGGGGGGGGGGGCTTTGGGTATTCTCAAGGTCTTGGCCAGAGAAATCCCACTCAGTCAACTCCGTGCGCCCCCTGTGACTATGGGAACCAGACTGGCTAGCATGGCAGGCTCTCAGCAGATGCAGGCAGGGACTCCAGGTGGGCGGTGCAGTCAGGATGGCCACAGGGGAGGCAGTGGTGGCACCAGCAGAAGCCCAGGCTTGGCGGTCGGGCTAGCTCAAGGCTGCTGCACACATAATTGATCCGCATTAAAGAACAGTTTACTCTGATACACATGGTGGTCTCTGGGCTCACAGTGCTGCGGATGGCGGAGTCCTCGCTTGACTGTTTATCCAGGAAAGGACAGCTTAGCATAAGCAAACAGAGGTGCCCCTGCAACCCTGCTACCTGAGTGGAAGGATGTCTTTGAGCCGCTCCCCCACCTGGGGCTGCACAGTTGCTCAGCGCCAGAAGGAATCGTGCGTCTCTATCTCACCCTGGCCCCCCTTCCATTTCTGCTGTTCTGTCCTCTTGGTGGGAGTTGCCTTGAAGACCGGGCTGGACTGTGCATTCAGCAGCCCACAGACACCCCTTTGGTCATCACAGCGAGGCGCCGCTGATGCCCTGCAGTGCCCAGCACAGCACGCTGCTGTCCCCGTCGTCTTGGTGGCAGCCGTGCTGAGAACCCTGCCCCAGCACAGAGCACGTGACCAGACGCAGCAGTCTCCTTCAGCTGTCCCCAGCAGTCTCCAGCCCTGGGCCGCTAATCCCCACAGCTTCACCCCCGCCTTGGCTCTCAGTTAGGTGCCTCAGGAAGCATCCCAGGCCCCTGCTGACCCTGTGGAGCCCCCTGGCCCTGCCCGGGCCTGTCTGGTGTTCCCGGGTCACCACTCTGTCCTCCCCATGGTGTCCACGTCCCCCAGTGCACACTGGCATCCACGGCGAGCTCAGAGCAGGATCACCAGCTCTTGGCCCCCATCCGGCTGTACTTGCTGGGGCGCTCGTGGCCTGAGCCTAGCGCAGTGGGCCTGGAAGCCCCAGTGCCTGGGAGCTGCTATGACTACTGTCCATGGCTGAGGCCCTGGGCTCTCGGCCATGCTGCTACAACCCAGGCCTGGAGCTCTCCTGTCCTGGGTCCCCTGTTCCTAGACTGCCAGCTGGTACCCTTCACCCCCAGGAGGTCTTCTCTACCTTCCTACCAGAATATTTCCCTTGGAAATACTCTGTGAACATCAGGGACCAGCTCAGGGTCCCCTCCTTATCCACCTCTTGAGTTCTCCTTGTCACACAGTGGGCTGTTCCCTCACACTGCTTCAGGGAGACTCACACTGGTAACATGCAGCGGGTGTGCTGGACCCTTCCCTCCAGCGGGCCCGTCTCCTTTCAGCTAGGCGGTGCCACTGTACTTGGTCTTACAGAGAACCTTCTCCTTGTGAGAGTGTCCCTAGGGCTTTCAGGGTAGACATGTCGGTAAAAGGCCCTGGGTTTTGTGGCTTCTTCTGATTTCTCCATGAGCTGGGGAAAGGGGATAAACTCATGCCACCCTTCATAAGCACAGGAGACACTGACTGAGCCCAGAAGAGAGAAGTACCCTGAAGCCGGGCCTCCGGGAGGGCTCCCTGCCGGGACTCAGTGCGCCGTGGCACCTGGCATAACTGCAGGCCTGCTAGCAGTGGCCTGGGAACGTGCTTCCTGCATAGACGGGAAGGGAGCAGAGCTCTCCCCAAGAGGGATTCCAGGCCCTGCGGAGAGAACGGAAGGAGAAGGCGAGGGTGAGGTGGAGTCCGGCTGGAGTGAGGGAGACGCCAGGACTCAGGGCTGGGAAGTGTCAGGAAGCCTGGGCCCTGGAAACTTCTCGGATGCCTCGGGCTGAGCTTGGGCGTGAGGGAGCTGTCCAGCCCCTGGGCCTCAGCTCCACCGCCATCTGTGTGGGATACCAGCTGCGCACAGACTCACCCAGGCCCCGCAGCCCGCCCAGCACCTGGAGCATCTGGCCCTCAGTCTGGAGGTCCTGGTGACGGCTGTTGCCCTGGGTGGTGGCCCCCACCACACAGAGCCCGCCAGGTGACCAGGAGGCCGCCATAGCTGGCTACACACAGATGGAAGCCATCATTATTCGGTCTCATGGGTCATCAAAACCCTCTGTGCCTCAGCCTGGTGACACGGGGACAGGAAGACACTGGGAGCCAGGCTGATTTCTGAGCTGACAAATGCTAATGTGATTTGATAGCTGCTATTTAAATCACAAGTGTCGGAGGGGCCCAAGGAATATTTACTCACATGTTGAGCTACTACAGCCCCCAAATTATTTCAGGTGCCAGATTGAAATTAGGCCTTTCAGCTTGCACCGTAGGTGGCTGGGCCTGTGCAGTCTCTTGTAGGCTGTGGAGCCCGTGCCAGGCACGTCAAGAGCGGGTCAGCAATGTAGGAATTAGACATATCTTTCTCTACTCTCAGGCCCTGAAGTGCTTTACTTTCTTTTTTTTTTTTTTTGTCTTTTGAGACAGGGTCTCTGCTTCACTTTCCATTTAGCCAATTTCCATATAGCCAACTGCTCTATGAACAAGAACATCTGGGGTGGCTAAGAAAGGAGAGGGCCAGCAGGTGAGGGAGCCTCCGTGCAGGGAGGGTGGATTCAGGGCAGCCATGCTGCACTGAACAACTTGGGGAGGGAGACGTGAGCCCAGCATGCAATGGATACCTACAGGGAGCATGGAGCCTCTGCGATGGGGGTACACAGCCACTGGGAAGGACGGCCTCCACTGGGACCGCACCAGAGAGCAGAGGGACCTTGGTGAGCCAGGAAGCGGCCCCATCCCTTCCTGCACCTGCTCAGGAGGCACACCGAGAAGCTGCACAGTCCTCCGGCCAGGTCCCCGCCTCCTTGTGGCTGGGGCTGTTCTGAATGTTCCTGGATTTGCCTTTTTCTTGAGATGAGTAGTCGTAGTTACTGGGGCTGCAGCAAAGAGCCCCACCAGCTGCAGATTAATAATTCAGTGTCGCCAATGGTGACTGTGAATTGTAGCCCTACCACGTGCCAGGAAGGCTGCTGAGCTTCTTACAGTCATGGTCTTTTGACTTGAAAAATGACACAGTCACAATTCACTGTGGAGAAGAGCAGCCTGGGAAGGTGGGATGTGGCAGGCAGAGGCCAGTCTGCCCCCAGCCAGCCTCGACCTGGTGACCTTGAGCTTCCAGAGAGCCACCCTGCTGGGGCCTCAAAGTGCATGCAGTTGGCTGAGCGTGCAGCAGGGTTGGGGCACAGTGCTCGTTGGAGTTGGGGGCCTGAGGCTCTCAAGGCGCCCTTTTTCTGTCCCTTGGGTCACCACCCCCAGCAGACATGGACTCTACTATTGTGCTGCTGCTTTTGAACAGCGTCAGAACCACAGGACCAGGTGGACAGAAGGATGGGGCCTGGGAGAACCTTAGGATTCCTGTCCCAGTGGCACCTAAGCTGGTCAGCGGAACCAGGTTGTGTCCACATGTGACAGCAGGGCATGGCCTTGTGCAGCCTGGGAGTCCAGCTGTGAGGCCTCTGCGCGCTCTGGTCAGTGGGCCGCTGCCCCCTGCGACTTGGGAATGCTGTCACTCTTCACACTGAAAAATATTTTCACTTAGGTTTTAAGATATTTCGCTACAACAACACAGGCACATTGGAAGTTTACACTATGAAGGTTCAGCCTGCCACAGGAGGCAGAATGGTCGCACCGTCATGGTGAGCAGAGTGTCCCCCACACGCACGTGGGACGTGGTGCTCCCCAGAGCCTGGTCCCTTCGCCTGGGAATCGTTCTGAACCCTCCAATTTCTTTGACATCTTTCAAAGTCAATAAATACAACATTTATTTTGTAGGCAATTTTGTTTATCATGTTTTTTTGTTACTATTATAGAAGGAAACCTTAAAAACAGGGAAGGCAAAGAGAGAAAACTACAGCCAGCTGCCCTCCCACCAGCCAAAGATCTGCGAGCCTTTGTTGTGCTGACTTCCAGGATTCTGTGCAGACGGGATGCGGCAGGGAAGACTTCACTTTAAAAATTTAAACTGAGGCCTTTAGTGTCATGTTATCTGTTATTTCTCAGCGAAGGGTGAAATCTCCAGAATCATTTGGCATTTCACAGTGACATGAGTTTGGTCCCAGCTCAGCAGGCGCCCAGTTCTGTGGCGACACCATAGTTTATTTACTTCGGCTATGATTGGAAGCTTACGATGAATTTTGCTATCACAGATGACACCTATCATCTGCCTTGTACGTTGTTCTCTGAGAAAGTCCCCAAGATTCATGGTTAGTCTTTATTTTTTTTTCATCTTTTATTTATTTGGTATAGGGCCTTTCTAAGCTGGTGACTCGTAGTGATTCTCCTGTCTCAGCCTCCCTAGTCCTGGGATTGCAGCCATGTGCCACCACACTTGGTTTTGGTGACTGGCTCAGCATTCCCAGGTTCCAGGGCCAGCATGGCATGTGTGAGGTTTATTTCTAAAGGTCCCCACAAAGCTTCAAGCAATCACGGGACGGGGACTTCTAGAATTTGATTCATGATCCACTGGGATTATTTGTTTTAGTACTGTGGGATTATGGGTGTAATGGTTTATGTCTAGTTGTCCCCGCAAAGCCTCACGGGGACTCCTAGAGTTTGAGACTTGATTCACGATCCACAGGGATTATGTGTTTTAGTACCGATGGGGTAATCAGTCTGAGCACGGCTGGGATTATGGGCGTGGCCTAAGGTGGATAGGCTGAGGCACCTAAGGTGCCTAGGCTGAGGCAGAAAGCCTGACATAAAGAGAGACAGACAGACTAACCCTGTTGCCCTGCTGCCGTGATTGTTTGGCTGCCTCTGTCACCATTTTGTTGCTGTTCTGCTGCCATGAACTGAATGCTCTCTGCCTTATTCCATTCAGCCTTGGGCCAGCCAAATATGGACTAAAACCTCCACGAACTGTGAGCTAAATAAACCTTTCCTTCCTTCATTTTGGGTGCCAGGTATTTGTTCCAGCAATGAGTAAAAAGTAACTAAGACAGTGGGTCTGAGTATTTCTGGGATTATAGGTGTGACCTAAGGCAGATAGACTGAGGCAGAGAGCCTGAATGTAATATAAAGAGAGACAGAGAGACAGACTCATGCTGTTGCTCTCTGCTCCCCTGGTTTGTTGGTTGCCTCTGTTGTGATTATTGCTGTTCCGCTGCCATGAACTGGATGCTCTCTGCCCTGTTCCGCTCAGCCTTGGGACAGCCGGATATGGACTGAAACCTCCAGTAACTGTGAGCTAATTAAACCTTTCCTTCCTTCATTTTGGGTGTTGGGTATTTGTCCCAACAATGATAGAAGAATAACTAAAATAAAATTTTGTACCAGAGAACAGGAGACTAACCTGACCATGTGGATTATAAGTTTTTGGGAATGGCTTATGGGAAAAGATAGAAAAGGTTTGGAGAGGTCCTCTACTTGTGAAGAGCTGGAAAAGCTTCAACTGTTCTGTAGGGGACATTCTGCTCAGAGCTTAGACCAGAAGACTGACAGAAGGCCTGCCTATAAAGACCAGGCCGAGGAGGTTTCTGCTGGGATAAAAGACAGCACTGATAGTTGGACTTCAGATGATTTGTGCTATGGATTGGCTGAAAGTCTGTCAAAATTTTGCTTGTGCCCAGAGACTGAGATTAAGCATGGCAGACTGAATAATCTTTCAAGAGATATTTCAAAGCAGCAAACTGTTGAGGCAGTGGCATGGTTGTTATTGACAGTTTTTGGCCAGGTTTATGTGGAAAATCAAGAGCAAAGAGCCAAGCAGAATGATTTAAAATATTGTGAGTTTGGCCAGGAAGGAAGCACCAGGAAAGCTGTAGGCTGTAAAGATGGAGCTGAAAGGATCTCCATTGCTGGGAAGGAACCAGAGGATCAAAAGGACGGCCTGAGGGCATCACGAGAGGTGGCAGCTCTCCACCCTTTGCAGCCCCAGAATTGCAAAGAAGAGAGGCTTTGACCCAAGTACCAGAATTGTGGCAGTGGCCAAACCAGATTCCAAAATGGTGCCAGCATGGACAATTTGTTCCTTGGAATCAGTCCAGGCACTCCACCCCTCCGACCAAGAGAGAAGGAAGCCTGGCTACTGCTCCAGCTGGCAGCAGACCTTCACAGCATCCACATGACACTGGGTGTAGGTGCATTGAGAATGCAAGAGTTGTTAGGTTAAGAAGACTTCCACCTCAATTTCAGAAGAAGGCCTAGGAGACCAGGCAGTGTGCCCCTGGGAGGGCAGTGTGGGAAGCAGAAAGTGAGAAACCTATTCAGTAGAAACCCCAGAAGTTTGGAAAAGCCAGAAACATGGATCATCTAAGGGAAACTACAAAGAGAAAACAAATCTAGCCTAAGAGAGAAGCCATGAAACTCCCATCAAGAGTGCTGTAGGGGCGGAGCCGTGTAAGGCCTTTGGAGTTCACAACTCAGTGCAGACTGCTTCAGCTATTCCAGTTGGAACTATGGAATTTAATGTTTACCCTGCTGGATTTTGGACATGTGTTGGTCCCAGTCTCTATTGTCCCAGCAACGATAGACAACAGCATGCGGTGCTGGGGATTGAACCTGGGTCCTTGCACTTGTCAGGCCAATGTCGGATCGCCAAGCTGCCTCTGTAGCACTCTTGGTTAGTCTTAGCTCTTTACACCTGTTCGTTCAAGCCAAGATGGCGAAGGCCTGGCATAAACCATGCATGTTTCTGAGCCCCTTTCTACTTCAGCTTGCCTCTGTTCCTTGGAGTGCAGATGGCTGAGGGGTGTTGGGACCCTGAGCGGAAAGAAGGCCCTCCACTCTCTTGCTGCCAGCTCCTCAGGGTCACTCAGGACCCGGGAGCTCCGGGTGGGCAAGCAGCCCTGTGGCAGGTCAGCCGCACTTGAACCTGTTTGATTTCAGCAGATTTATGCCAGTGCCTTCCTGCTTCTGACCCAGATGGACACCACCTGGGTCGCAGAGACCAAGCAGGACCCAGCTCTGAAGAGTCATGCTCCCACCCTGAGCTTCAGGTGCTCCCGTGACCTCGAGGAAGAGGGTGCTGCCTCGGGCCTGGGAGCCAGGAGCCCAGGGGCTCCTGCCTCTCGTGCACACCAGGTGCAGTGCTCTCCAGGAATAGGGCCCAGGCCATGGGTTTGGTCTTAATGACTTCATAGACTTCGCCTGCTTAGTCTGAATCCTTCACAGTGTCTGTGCTTTGTAGGGACAGAGGATCCCAGTACCCAGGTGCTGGTGACTCACAGAACAGCACTAGTGGCAGCGGGGCATGGCCATCCTCAGGCTGGAGATGGCGCTTCCTGCTGTGATGTGAGAAGGCCAATAGAGCAGAGCCGCAGGTCGGCCTGCATTCTCCTCCCCACAAAAGAGGTCACTTTCCACTTGCAAACTTCAGCCTCGCAAGCGCTGCAGTGGTAGTGGTAGCGGCGGTCTTCATCCACATGTTGTGCATGTTTTCCCCAGGACCAGGCCCAGCGTGGCCCGTGGCTGTGGTCTGGGTGCAGTGAGTGTTCAAGTGGTGGAGCCCGGGTGCTGTGAACGAGATTTCCTGTGTGATGTGTGGGTACTTGGCTCAGGAAAGTGTGGCTTTAAAAATAACAAGTGCAGGTTTCCGTGATGCATGGTTTTGCCGTATTCTACTGGCTGTGTCCACCTACAGGCCCACGGCATGCTGGGGCCTGGTGAAGGAGCACTCCCAGGAGGAACCCGAGGCAGCTGAGCGGGCACTTCCAGAGGCTGCCGGCACCGCTGCCCCAAGTCTCCACCAGCAATGGGCCGTAAGCATTCCTGGCATCACCCCTGGCCTCACTGGGATTTCAGGAGGCCTGATTTCTCCTGCCATGCCTGGAAGCTGTCGAATGAGAAATTGAGACTGTATAAGGAGTCCACCGGGGCCTGCAGGCCCCTTGACATGCAGTGACACCATGAGAAGGGTCACAGGCAGGGAGCCCAGCATCTGTGTAGTTTGAAAGATTCTGGTGTGTTATCTGATCACACTCACGTTTTGCAAGTGGTTCTGTCTGATACCCTAGTCCCACAGCCAGGGAAGTCAAGTCCCTGTCCCGTCTTCCATTTCTTAGTACTCGCTATGCTTGGTACCTTGTGTCAGCTTGAGTTCTACAGGCTTAACCAAGTAGCTCAGCAGCTGTGCATCCTGGGGAGTTGTGGACCTGCCCCTGCGGCTCTAGGAGAGTGTGCGTGGTGCCAACTCAAGTGACTCAGCAGGGGCCCGGGTCCTCACTTTGTAAACACCCTGAGCCTGGGCAAGAGGAGGGCAGGGAGATGTGTGCATGCTACGCCCGCCCCACGGCAGGCAGGCAGCAGGCCTGCAGTGCAAGGGAGAAGGAGGGGCTGCTCTCCCCTTGCACTCCTGCTGCTCCTGCTGGCCTCTGCTGCCTGGAGCTGTTGCCTCGCGCTGTGCCACCCTGCCTCGGAGCTAGCTGAGTATGGATGGGAACCTCCACCAACTGTGAGCTAAATAAGCCTTTCCTTCTTTCGTGTCGGGTTGGGTGTTTTGCCTCAACCACGAGAGACAAGTAACTAAGTACTCTGTCCATAGCAACCACGGCAGATGCCTTCACAGCAGTGGAGATCACAGTTCTGGGTTGGGGAGAAAGACAGAACCCCTAAAAAGGCTTGACCATGCGCATCGTTCATTAGGAACCTTCACAGATTACAAAAGCAGATTCTACCTGAGACCCAAAATTTAGGGCACTGAAGAAAACCGCAGTCTTCTCTGAGAGGTTCCTACACCTAGCTCCTTTATCTCCTTCTCCAAGGGTAATTTTAGCGTATCATTGGTCAATATAAACTTTGTTTCTGTGTTTCATGCGTTGTTTTCCTTGCCTTTTGTGGACAGCCCTATGCAGTTAAAATTCCTGCTCCTGCTGTTAAAATTTAATATACTTGAAATTATAAGAAAGGGATGAAACAAACCCCCACGGCCTCTACCTGAGTGCGTGTGTCACCAGGACCCAGGCCTGCGACATGGCAGAGCTGTCCTTGAGCAGCTGTGGAGGAGCACAGGCGCTCACAGCACCAGCAGCAGAGGCAGCACTCCCAACTGCAGTGTTGCTTAGGATGTGCTCCCTTGGGGAGCAGGTTAGGACTGAGAGAGGGTAAACTGGAGGTTTTTCTAATTAATAAGAACTTCAGTATCGCTCATGTCATAGGCTCCATGGAACACCTAAGACTCATCATTCATATATTTCATGCATGTCATTCCAAGTGGAGAGCCTGGAGCAGAAACATGGGCCCTAATTCCTGGAAGAAGGTGTGATCGCTAGAGATAGAGTCAACTGTCAGCCTCTGGACCCCAGCAGATGACTGCCCAGATGCCCCAGCCTCCCCAGGTAGGCAGTGAGGAGCAGCTATTCCAAGAAAGTAGACTGCCTGGTTCTGCCTCCCCTGGTGGCGTGACTTCCTGTACAGCAGTCCTGGAGAGCTGCCCCCCCCCCATGCACGCTCCACCCTCTTCTCCCTCTGCGCCACTCCACGCTGTGATTCTACGTTGGAGCACTCACTGAGCTTCCGTTCTCCAGGCCCAGCCTGGCCTGCCACCTGCGGCCCTGCGCACACTGGCCGCTCTGCCCGAGGCGTCCTAGCCGCTTACCCCCTTGCCGCCAGGACCCCCAGCAGCCGCGCCGTTGTCCTGCATTGTGCTGTTGCTGCTCACTGGTCATCTCCTCCTAGATCAGGAGATGGGGGATAGGCCCTGCGGCCACCGCGCTCTCTCCTGATTCTCTGACCTCAACATCACGTCAGACACTGACGTAGTGAGGTGTCTCCTCAGCAGGTGAGGCCTGTCTGTCAAAGGAGAAAACGGCGCCCACTGCAGGCTCTTCAAATGCGATTTGGAGGATGAACGCATGTGTCTAAGTGCAAGTGACAGCACACGTAAGATGCTACCACCCTGAGTAGCTGGGAGGAAACAGCAGCAGCACAGATGCATTTCTTTTTGTTTCTTAGATCCACGAGTTTGAGTACTTCATGGTTACTATTCTCTGAGAAACTCAGAGTATTAATAAAGAGCAAAATCAAAGGCACATCATAGGAAGTGGGAGATGGAGGTTTCTCAACAGCGAAGAGACCAAGAGACGGGGCGGGGGGCTGGGAAGGATGGAGACAGGATCGAGGTGTGGGATGTACACATGCAGAGACACTGCTCGAGCTGACAGGGCCTGATCTTCCAGCGGCCTGTGCAGTGAGCCTGACCAGCTCGGCAGCTCTGCCCCCACTGCCTTTGGGGAAGCTGTGTCCAGCCTGGGGCCCATGAGGAGAGCGCACTGCCCCTGCGGGCCTGCAGGTCGGGCCTCAGCTCTGTTCTAGGCTGGCTCCTGCCCCAACTGAAGCCCTTCCCCTCCTGCTCTCCAGAAGGGTACAGAGCATTGAGGATAAAACTTCTCTCTGCCAGGAGGACCCCCACAAACACACACACACGTGTGCGCACACAACACATGCACGTGCACACACATGTACCCACACGTATCGGCTGGGTCAAGCAGCATCCATAAATTGTGCCAGTAGCACAAAGGACAGCGGCCTCCACCTGCCATGTGAGTTTCGTCAGGGAGAAAGCCAAATTTTGCCAACCAAGCTTCAAGAAATCCCCACTTGTGGGTTCCTAAGAAGAGCTACCACACAGGCTATTGGCACAGCACGTAATGCATGCATGAGACCGTGAGGCTGGATGCCAGATCCTCAGTGCAAACCCAAGGGGACTTGGGACTTTGGAGACTGTCGTCTTTGAGTGTCTGTAATGCCAGATAACTTTTCCAACAGCCTTAGGACACTAAGCAAAAATGTCTATCAATCTCTGAACACCCTTCTTCCTGTGAATAGACATCCTGACCTTCTATAACTTGTGTATTAAAAGGTAAATCCAGGAAATTGACTATACAATCACAAAAGACCCCCAAGCCATGATGCTCTTCCCTGGCCAGGTATACCAGGGACGGGGAGCCAAGGCCTCCTGGTCTGCAGGACCGGAGTCCTAGGCATGGCAGTCGGCAAGATGCAGACAAGGCATTTCTCAACAGAACGTCAGAGGCAGGCTCTTCACTTACTCGTTCTCGTCCTGCTTCATAGTATCCTAAGGAATACTCAGTTTGTCAGAGCAGCTCCTGAGGCTGAAGAATGTTACTGTGGATCTGAAGTATTCCTGTGAATATATTCCTACTTTTGGAGAATATGTGCCTCATGAATCCGCTCTCTTACGAATGTATTCCCCTTAAAAACTTACAAATATGTTCATGAAGAAGCTACATCTTAATAGATTCTTGAATATGCAGAATCATAAATATACTCTTCCTTTGAATACATTGATTAATGAATAGCATATTCTGGAGAAATCCCTGTCCAGCAGGCACTGCAGCAGTGCCCTGCCCATGTCTTGATCCCTCTCTGCGCTGCATTTCTTGCTGCCTCAGAAGTGGAGAGAGTTGGGCTCTTTAAGACAGTACTGAGAAGACAAAGCACAGCTGCTCGCCTGGCGGTCCTGAGCACAGGAGGGGATTTGCCGCTGGAGCCTTGGCTATGTTGGTCCTCAGCAATTCGATTTCTCAGGACGTTGTCTGCCTCCGAGTCTTCGCATCAGGCACATTCTTTGTGGGTGGATGATGGATTTTGAATGTGACTGATCCATAAAGACACCCCCCTGCTGGCCCTGCTGAAGCTCCCAGCCAAAGCCCAGGGACTTGCAGAAGACCTGCAGGGGTCCCCGCAGGCCCAGCTTCTGAAGGCCTGGAGGCAAGGTGACAGCAGACATTGACAATGACACAGCAGTGAGGGAGCAAAGGTACACGAAGGTGCAGGACGCTGCAGAAGAGCTGGGGGCTCGGGTCCTCCAAGAAGCGTGAGCAAGAAAGTGGGAAGCAGAAACCAGGCAACCCGGGCCTGGAGTCCCAGACACTGTGACTTACTTCTTTTTCTCCCGGTGGTTCTGTCCAAGGCACCAGACAGGCACTCTGCACTCTGTTTCAGCACGGCAGCGATGCCCAGGCATTTCTCTTTCACATCATTTTGGAATTCAATCCCATTCCCTTTGATGTAGAAAAGCCCCTGGGGACAGAGACACGCTACACTAAAGAACCTCTCACACATATCACTGATGACTGGCTCGAGAATGGGAACATCATGTTACATACCAGGTAGAGGTGAGCCTCTAGGTAACTCGTTACCTGGAAATTTCTAGACCTTTCCCCCACTCGGGTTATAAGCGGCAATCAAGGGGAGAGAACCAGATACTCCTCGTGTGGTTAACCGAGATCGTCGTCAGGCGGGTAATTGTAAATGCCGCCGGAGTTTACAGACTCACTAATTCTAGCTTGCTGGTCTTCTAGCATTTATTATGCACACATAAGAATCTCAAGGATGAATACACTCTCGCATAGCTATGCTTGACGATCTTACAGACATTGTCCAACTGACGCTCGATTCTCCCAGCCCTCCTGGGGAGCAGCTAAAGGTTATAACGTGAGGAAAGTGGGCCTGGTGCTGCCGGAAGCAGGAAAGCAGGGCTGCAAAATGTGTCTGGCGAGAGGTGGGATGTTCTGACCCTTCCCAGGCCAAACATTAAGCCGCCCAGAACAGGCCCCACATTAGGACAGTTCCCGCTGTCCCCTTGGGCACATGTTTTCCAATTAGTCTTTTTAGGTACATGTTAATTTGAAGATGGGTTAGCCTTTGGGGAAGTCCAAATTTAGCAAAAGCAATTTATTTGGATTTATTTGCTCTGCTCCAGGCAAGCTCCTCTAAACTGAGAAATCTGTAAGTTAGAGTGCTCTGTCAAGATCAGAGCTGGGAGCGGGCTACCACTCAGGAACTCCTGGGAGAAAAACACTGGTATTCATGTCTGGGTAGTTGTTTGAAATGTAGGAAGGTATTTGTGGCCACGCTTTGCAGATTCGAGTGAACAGAAACTCATTTCGCAGCTCAGTCTTCATTACGTGCTGGACAATTGGGGCGTCTGCCTTCAGGAGGAAGCAGTGGGCGAAATGAAGCCCGCGTTGACCACCAATCCGTGAGCTCCAGGATGTGCACTCCTCTTTGTTCTGCTAGCTCCGTGCAGCATCGCAGCCTCCACCCTCGCAAAGCCGCTTGGCCCCGCCCGCGGCCCTGCAGCCAACGCCGCAAGCCTTGACCCACGCTGATCTCAGAAGCAGCCCCACAGCTCTCTCCACCTTGGTGAGCCCTTGCTGGGACAGGGAAATAGAAAAACGCTCGCAGCACCCAGCCTCGGGTGCACGCGCATCTTTGCTATCTTATTTCCAAAAGGCACAGAGTGAAGCAGTCTCGCCACTTCCGCCAGGGACTCCCCCAGGGTTGCCCCTTGCACTGGAAGCTCATTGCTTGCTGCGCTTTTCTAGCCCTTGCACGCCTACCTGGGATAAACAGAATTTAGCAGGCACTGCTGAGCGGCACAGACGACGCCCTCAGTATGTGTTTCTTCAAAACCCAAAGAGGGCCGGCCAAACAGCTCAGTGGGTTAACACACCTGCAAGCAGGGGCCGGGACCGGAGTTCGATCCCTGGGCCTGCTCTGCTAGCCCCGGTGGTGAGCACCTGAAATCCCAGCCCTTGGGCGGCTGTGAACCAGCAGATCACTGTGAGTCTGACCTAGTAGTGAGACCTTGAACACCCAATAGACCCTTCTCTTCCCTAAAACACACACACACACACACACACACACACCACAAAGAAAAAGAAAAAAAAGGCACCCATTTAGAGCTAGCTCCAATTCTGTCCCTTCTCATTACCATGCAAAATAGCAAGTCTGTCTCGTCCCTCCTCTAAAAACTTTCATGTATTTTTGACGGTTCCTACCAACGTGCTCACTTGGCTGATTTGTTTCTGGACCAAGGCAGCCTTCTTTTATCCTGTTTCTTTTCTGGTTTTTAACTCTGATATTCTCCAGCTTTGCCTGTTGCCCTTGCTTTACTGCCAGTCTTCACGCCCACCAACCCGTTAGGCAGTGTGCTCCACGACAAGGCCCCCTCTGCGCCTCCAGATGGCGCTTTGGAAGCCAGCTGTTGGCGGCGGCCGCAGGGCCCGCTCCCGCTAAAAGTCCGCGACGTTGAGACGCCACCGCTCTCCATCATCCATGCCAATTCTTGCAAAAGCAAAATCTCTGCGACATGAGGAAACAGCCCAGAAAGCCACTGAGGCACGCAGGGAAGAGCGAAGGAGCCCCAGTGACAGCGATTTTGTTAACGGGTTGTAAAGTGCCACATAAAGCAAACCCTTGGAAGAGCACAGCTGTAGGAACCTGGAGCCCAGCGCTCAGGCCTAGGCTGTGGCCCGGCACTGCGGCGTAGTGCTTTCTGTCTGCTGTCCTGTGTGTTTAGCTCTTGGGTGATTTTGCAGTTTGATTCCTGTCACTTTCCCCCATTGGATCTCGATTTCTTTCTCCCTTAGAGTTAGCCTGGCCTTCTGAAAGGAGCTCTAATTCTTTTGCAATATTTGCTGTAGCTCCTTGCCGGAGTCTGAGAAGATGGTTCACCGGCAGTTGCTCACATATAACTGCTTACAGAGAGTTCAAGGGTCCCCTTGTGAAAATCTGACTTTCAGTGCAGGCCTGACCAGTGGAACGGCTTACTGGGAAAGAGACCAACTCATACCGGTCACGTTCTTTTTCATCGTCCTCCTTGAGGAGTTTAGTTGTGGCGAGACACCGCGTGTGGCATGGTGCTCTGGTGAGAACTTGCATGGCTGGGTCCAAGCGCGGCCAGATCTGCAGTTGGCTGAGGAGGGGAGAAAGGACGCACTTTCACCCCTTGCTCCAGCAAACTCAGGTGTCCAGCCACGTACCCCTGGCTAAGGAGCTCGGGATAGTGGGAGAGAAGAGAAGCTGGTTTATGAAAGCAACTCCAGGAGGAACTCAGCGAAGCGCCACTTGGTAGTGAGCGCAGTCTCGCATTCATTCCCTGGGTGTGTTGAGCATCTGCTTATGTGAGCCCTGCTAAGGCAGCCCAAGTAATTACGCATGGAAACTGTCATCTTTGAATATGGAATGAATGAGAGAATGAATGATGACTCAGGAAGTGAACAAAAGCCAGCGTTAAAATGTAATCTTCAAGCTCTGAGCAGCCTTTACTAGTCTGCAGATGTTTTTCTAAAGTGTTACAGAGAGCCCCTGACGTTTGAGTCATGTGCGGCACTGGTGTCCCAGTTTTGGCGACTGCATCCCCCGGGAGCCGACCTGAGTGTCTGTGTAGTCGCTCCACTGTGCGTGTTTGTTTTTGATGCAGCTCCCAACTCATTCTGTGCCTGGCCAAAGGGCTGCGGCCAAGTCTAGGCAGCGCTGCCCTGGTTCCCCGCAGTACAGAACTTCAAATCTGTCTCACGCCAGTGCAACGGTGGGAGCTTTAAAAAATGCTCGTGCCTGGGCCCTGACCCGGATGGCTCCATCAGGAACTGGAGAGGAGACCTATGCCCTGGTGGGTGCTTTAGCTTTATTGCGTTTTGGTTTTGTTGTTTTCTGAGAAAGGGCCTCCGTTCAGCCTGACGTCAAGCTCGCACCTATCCTCCTGCCTCAGCCTCCCAGGGCAGGGATTGCACAAGCAAACCACCACACCAGCTGGTGTGGTTTTGTTTTCAAGCCCCCGCAGGGGTCTAGCGAGCAGCAAGTGTTAAGCATCACTTTTGTACAAGTTGGGGAATTTTAAAGACACTACACTCTGTAGTCATGGAAGTAACCTGCGTGCCTACTTAGAAATGTGATTGTGCAAAGTTTCCGAGTCAGCCTCAGCCTTCACTCTGGAGGTGAACTTGACAAAGGCGCCTTCCGTGTCTACCCCGAGCGATGCATGTGTGCAGGGGTCCACAGAGCTTCCCGTCGGTTATGCCCTGGACACCTTCGGCTCACAAGTCACACGAATGCTCGCTGGTGTTTTGAGGCTCGTGCTGCAGGTATGGATTAGGTTAGGGAAAAGTGTTACATTTGGATATATGTATATTCAAAAATACTATAGGTCTTTCTTGTATTCATTTTTAGTTTTTCATGCTCTTCAAGGAGTACTGTAGATTTTTAATAGGTCCCATGCATTTCTTAATAGGTATATATTTTTGTTGCATATTTTATTTTATAAATGAAGTAATTTATATTTTTATAGCTCAGTACTATTTGTCTAGGGGAAGAACTAAATGTGGATATTAATTTTGAAAGTGGTGGTGTGAAAATGAATTGCATTCCATTGCCAAAGGGAATTCCCAATTAATTCTGTTTAATCTTTCCTAGGTAAACAAATGCATTATCTGAACATGGGGACAGTTGCGTCTTCCTCAGCTGAGGTCCTGATGCCTCCAGTTTTCCTTTCTGAGTCCTGCTTTCAGAACAACGGATTGGGACATCAGATGCTTCCAGAAGGCAGCACCTATTGTATCAAGAGCGTACTCAGGCAGAGTACTTAGAACCACTTACGATACTTTCTTTCGCTTTTTTCTTTAGAAATGTTTCAAATATAAAGAAAATATTGCTTCAACCATGTTTGCTCATAATGCAGTTATGATTTCAACACAAATATTCATAGCAGATTTTTCCAGATTTTGAAATGTTTTTGTTTTTCATTAACCTGTGTTTGCAGCACATAACGATTGCATCCGGCATGTGTGTGTGGAGGGGAGTTCCACATCTGAAACACGCCTCAGTTCTTCTCCATCCCTTGCTCCCCCTGCCCCCGGCTTCTGGTCTCCTACCTTGCAGAAGATCCATCTCGAAGCTTCCTGTCATCTTAGAGTTTGCCCTTTACTCATGCTCTGGATTTCCTGCATGAGAGGAAGCCGGCAGCATTCAGGCCCTGTGTCTGGCTTACCTTGCTAGTGCTTGCTCTTGGGTCTTGAAGGCCACCCTGGCCTACAGGGGACTGCGGCCCGTGCTCCTCTTGGGCCCAGCAGCGTCTCGAGGTGTGTGGACACCCCCTCTTCTTGTCCCTTCGGTCCACAGCTCTTTGAATATCGTCAGGTTTGATTTCATTGTTTCGCAGCTTTGTACAAAATTTAGTGCTCATTTTGTTTTAGTTCTAGAATAGTTTAAACAGAGCTGAAAATATTGCTTCAATTTAGTTCATGTAATTTTACTTCAGTATCGGATCTTGCTTATTTTTTAAAGCTTCTCACGAATTTCTAGTGCTTCTCCATATAATTTACCTGCTTCAGTAAATCCGCCAGATAAAAGGCATCCAACTAATTTCAGGAAAATAGTACATTTAAAAAATGTGAGTATTGAGCCAGGCGTGGTGGTGCACGCCTGTAATTCCAGCACTCGGGAGGCTGAGGCAGGAGGATCGGTGGGAGTTCGAGACCAGCCTGAGCTACAAAGGTGAGCTCAAGGCCAGCCTCAACTGCATAGGGAGACCCTGTCTCAAAAAGACAAAAAAAAAAAAAAAAATGTGAGTGTGTCTCAAATACTGCATGAGCTATATTTATACCAAAAAAAGAGAAATCTTTGTTTGAAATTTGAAATTTTATTTGCCAAGTCTGGGCACCCTAATAGTACACTCCACCAAAGTGTATGTTTGGTAATAAATAATTTGCTAAAAAACCAAACTGAATTCATGGAGGATTTCAAAGGTGCTAACACAGTGCTGCGTGGAGGGGCCTCATGCGCCGCTTCCGCCTCACTGGCTTTGTGCATTTCCGCACGTCCTTCGTCGTCTTGGACTCATTGTCTGTCCGGTCCACCTTCTCTACGGACAAATGAGAGATGTAAGCATTTATGTCTATGGATTTCCTCCCATGGTCTTTTGGGCTAATTTTGCTCTCATGAGGGGCAATTAAGGCTGGAGAGGAGAATGTGGAGCTCCTGGAAGTCCTGGCCGAGTGAGGCCAGCTCAGAAGTGAGGAGGCTGGAGGAGGAGGCTCAGGGATTCCAACACCCGTGCGTGGGTCTGGGCCAGAGCCCAGGGCGGGAGGAGCAGCGAGAGGCCCCACAGAGCTCAGCCACCCCAACTCCCAGCACTGCGATGTAAGGATTGCCCTTGGAGTCTCCATGGTGTGTGCAGAGTCCCAGCACAGGCAGATAGCCAAGTACCCCGTAAGCAGTGGGTCCTCTCAGGGGGCTGGGCTCTGTTGAGCACCCTGCAGGCCTGAGGCCTTTCCCTCCATCATCCTCTGTACTCTCAAGCTGTTCCCTGTCGCTGGTGCTGGAGATCCGGATGCCCTCAGTCTCCACTCCATGCGCCATTCTTGGGCACCAAGGACCTGGGGATCAGTGAGGTTCCCCCAGAGAGATAGGACTAATGGTGACGGAGTGGGTTAGGTGACAGATAGGTGGCTAGATGGACAATGTGAGATAGGTACATGATAGATGACAGACAGACAGACCGACAGACAGACAGACAGGTAACTAGATGCACAATGGGAGATAGATACATGATAGATGATAGATTGATGATAAATGATGGGTAGAGAGATGCTAGATTTCGTGATGGGTGACAGAAGATAGTGACGGACAGAGACATGGCAGAGGACAGCTACACAGACAGGCAGTATGTGAACGAGTGAGAGGCACTGGATGGCAAGGCGGCGGCCGGGAGTTGGCCCCTGCAAGTGTGGGGGCTGGGGAGGTTCCGTATAGCTCATCTGCAGCTGGGAGGTGGTCCCGTGGCTCGGCCTGAGTCCAAGATCTGAGAGCCAGGGAAGCCAGGGCCAAAACTTACTGTTCCATGCTTCAGAGCTGAGAATGCAGGGCCATGCGGGCGCATAGGAGCCTGGCAGGCGGTTGCCTGGGGGCCTGAGGGATGGAGTCTGGCCGGGCCAAGAGCCAGGCCCGCCCCCTCTTCTCTCTCATTTTCTGCCCATTTCTGGCACCACCGCTCCCCCCACAGGCAGTGGACAGATGTCCACGCCTGTCCGCTCACGTCACCTCGCCGGTTGCGCGCCTCTCCTCCCGCGCACTCTTGTGGACGTGTTTCTCATCTCTCCTGGGGCCACCCACCCCTCTCCTGGGCTCCTCAGCTCACGTCAGCTGCTGAGCGTCTGTGTCCCCAAGTCCCCCACTGGGATGTGGCCACACAGCTGTGACGTGGTCCCATACAGCTGCTCCTAGTGCTGTTTCGTTTGTGTCCCATGGCACCAGCCTGTGCCCCTGCCACCGACCATGAGCGGCCACCTAATTTAGGTGCAGTCAGTGAAATCTAAGGGTAAGTCGCTCAGTCCCAGGGCTCCATGGCCCTGTGGGGCTGGTGGCTCTGCGCGCGCTGCGCCGACTGTGGCACTCTCTGTGGGCCCACGGTGTTGCCTGGAAGCCTGGCCTCAAGAATGTCCCAGGGCAGACTAAGTCCACAAGTGGGTCCCTGCTGCCGGGATAGCCTGACTTCCGGGAACCATAGCAGGGCGTTGCTACTAGCAACTAGAAAAGCTGAGTGTCAACTCAAAATCCTTTATTCAAAATTTGTGCATCGGCCCCTGGAACTGGCTTAAGCGCTCCACTGTACTTTTTCAAAAGAAAACAAAAGGGACAGTTAGCCCTATTTTCTTTTTCCCCACGGCTTCCTTTTCATCCCGCATGGAGAGCCCGTTGCAGAAGAAAGCAAGCTTCCTCTCGGCGTGGCCCTTCTCGCACCTCTAGGACGCACTCAGAGGAGCAAGTGAGGAAAATGGCAGCGTCCATCCGCTAGTCCCCTAGGAAATGCTTGTGTGACTAACATAGCAGGGGCTGAAACACAGCGGGTCGGGACCCCAAAGGTGGGTGGAAGGAGGCAGGCGGGGAGGCAGGGGCGGGGCTGGGAGGGGCAGGGCAGGGCGGGGCGGGGAGGGGAGGGGCGGGGCGGCAGGACGCAGCTCTTTCCTGCCTGCTGCTCTCTGCCCACCTCCTCTGGGCTCCTCTTCTGCAAACCCCGGGCTGGCGCCATCTCCTGATCCTCTTCCCTGAGCGCAGAACCCCTCTGCTCAGCGAGAGCGTAGTGCTGCCCTTCAGGGTGTGCCCGGGGCGCAGAGCCAGAGCTTCCTGGCATCAAGATGGTCCAGTCTACGGCGAGAGCATCCCAGGGCCGCAGGGAGGCCTGTGCAGAAGGGTTCGCACTGCGGAAAGAGCACAGGAGGAGGGCAGAGCTGTGCCCCCTGGAATTCCACGGGCTCTCCCAACTTCTCTTGGGCTCTCCAGAGGGAGGGTGAGGCTGAGCGGTCACTGGCCCTCTCAAGGAATGGTGTGGCAGGAGCTACTAGCAGCCACTGTCCCTGTGCAATGGGTGCTGCTGCCAAGACCCTCTTTTTACAGGCACAGAGGGCCTGGGGACCTGTTCAAGGTGACACAGGGAGACATGGGCCGTGAGCCCAGACTTCTTCCCCCAGACAGCCGCTCTGAGAAACAAAGCAGTGGCCAAGCACAGCGCTCAGAGCTGGGCTGCCCTCTCCGGCCCACTTCTCAGGGTTTCCCTAGTGACCCGGCTCTGCTAGCTGCAGACGGGCGTCACTGCACAGCACTGCCAGCCTCGGCCAGCAGGATCAGTGAGCCAGCGTCCACAGCGATGGTGGGGGGTGGGGGATAAAGGGGGGAGGGAGAACCCGTGCACCAGTGCGCAGCTGATGGCCTGCACAGCGTGAGCCTCAGGCAAGCCACCAGGACGTCCCTGGACTGCCCTCACCGGGCAGGTGTCAGACGGCTCTAGCAGCTCAGTGTGGGGGGTGAGGGAAGGGGTGTCCTGGGGGACAAGGCCCTGGCCCAACCTGCTGTAGCCTCCTCTGGTATGCTGCGTGGGTCGCCTGGCACCCGGGCCACTTGTCTTCGTGGGTCTTCTCCTGTCCCCGAGAGTGTCTTCAGCGACTCTCCTAGGGAAAACCGGGTCATCTGAGCAGCAGCTGCCGTGAATGACAAGGGGTGGTCGAAATACACAGTGAGGGTTTAGACTGAACAGGATTGGCTACAGTAAAGGCGCGTTGCCGTGGACGCCCCAAGCCTCCCCCGCGCCCTGTGTCCAAGACACCTCTCGCACAGTAGTTGTACTTCAGGAAGTCCCGTTTCCTGTGTCTTTACGAGGTGTGATGAGAGCCCCCACGGACGCTGCTGTGCCAAGCCGCTTCTGCCTTGCCCCCAGGTCCACGCAACTGTGACAGGCCAATGACTTTGCAGCAGCTCAGGACGCTGAGGAAGCCAGAGCCGTGCAGCTGAAGACACCACAGAAGAGGAATCCGGAACCGCTTCAGAACGCGTCAGAAGGAAGGGACAGGTGTGTTCAAAGCAGGCAGAGGGCTTTGAGGGGGATTCGTGGCCATGTGTCTTTTACTATAGTAAATCATACAAAAATGTTTCGCTCTCCCTGTATCGCTCCCCATGACAGGGCACGTGCCTGGTCTGTAGTCTCCCAAAGGCTGAGTGACTCCCCTTTCACCTGCACCTCAGGCCACAGTGAGCAGGACCTGCAGCAGCTGCAGCTGCGTCCATCCCTGGCCGCAAGAACCTCTGGCTGCTGCTGGGCACCGAGGGCTACCTAGCGCGCTGCCCTGCTGTGCTTTCTGCCTGCGGGCTGCCTGTGGCTGCAGCCGAGGCCCCCAGGGCCACCTTCCAGGGCTGCGGAGGCCGATGGGTGTGGGAGCAGCAGGTGCACACTGCTGACTGCAGCGATCCGTGGTTGCTGCTGAGGCCCCGCCCGCAGGGGTCAGTGCCCAACCTCGTGCTGACCTGCCTTTCCCTCAGGGCACTCACGGCTCCTCTGGCTGCCACCCCAGGTTGTGCAGACTGCTGGGCAGCCCTGGGCCTCCGCAGGCTTTGGTCTCGCCTGGACAGCTGGGTGCCCTTCAGCGCTGCATGCTTTTCATCCTAGGACACACGCAGCAGGACACGGTGCCTTCCATGCCACCCCTCCCTGCCCGGGCAGCTCAACCAGCTTCTCTGTTCCCCATTAATAGTCAAGAATCCATGGAGATTCTATGATGTAAAGACAGAAAACAATTCTCCATGGGGAAAGCAGAACTCCACACTGTGTTAGGTGAAACGTGGGGTTCAGGCTGCTGTCTTGGGCCCCAGTGGGCAAGACTAAAACTCAGAATGGAGTCACTCGTGTTCAAGTCCCAGGTCACCAAGCCAGAAGAAACCGTTGATCTGACTTCCTGAGAAATCACGATGGGAGTGGTAACAGCCACATTTTCCCCACAGCCACTGCTCAGTTGGCATAATAATGAAGTCCCCTCTGCTTTAGTCCTTAAGTGAAAACAACCTGACCGCGGCCCCAGGTTAAATAACCAGCTATTTCCCCATTGCCCCTGCTCTTGTCCCACTGCACAAGGAAGTGACCAAGCCGTGCTTTCTCGTCGCTGTTTCTGTAGTCTTTGGCCCCTCTCTGTTTACAAAAGCAGCCCTCTGCTCAGCTCTTCAGGACACTCGTTCTGTTTTGTGGAAGGATGCATTGTCCAGTTTTACAACTGAACATACAGCCAATTAAGATCTTTAAAATAAAGTGGGGTAACCTTGTCCTTTGACTACTGAGAAAATATAGCAGCTCCAAGTGCAGCTGCAAAGAGATTACGATGTGCGCGTACATCTTCAAAATGAGTAAGGGGATGACTAGCCTAACAGACTTGTGGGCAAAGTGCAGAAAGAACAAAAATTATACTTAATCATCAGAGAAAGTATTCACTATCACTAGAGGTCAAATAAAGGCCAAAAGTTCCAACCGTGGGGTCAGGGTTATAATTCAGGGCTGGAACACATGCCTAACACATGCAGTGCCCCGGGCTCCAGCCCTGGGACCAATGAGTTCTAATTATGAAGCATCGCACATTGACCCTGAAATGTCGTTTTGCCAAATTGCGAATCCATCGGCCACCAGTGGATAGGAGAGAAATGCTCCATTCTTTCCTCCTCAGGAGGCCAAATCTCCTGAAAGAGTTATCTAATTCTTATCTTCCTTTTCTGACATTGCCAAAAACACAAGCCAAGCCAAAGGCCGCAGTTATGGCCTCATGAGCTCCACTCGAGGAATTACACGACTCCTGATGACCGGTGGAACCCAGGGCCAACGCTTCTCTCATCGCTTGCCCTGGGTCGCCAGCTGCCTGTACCGCTGATGGCCACCCCCTTCCACGCAGGGTGTGCCTCTGCCTGTGGCCAGCCAGGCCCCTCTGCACCACCTCTTCCTCTGCCCCTGTCTGCTGCACCCTCCACCCATGTCACCAACCATCCTGGCATGCACTTCAGGACAGCTGTCATCCTGGACCCCTTCCAACACGTCACCCCCAAACAATCGCTCAACATTTGCTGAAGGCCAGCGTTGGTGGGGCGCACACAGCAAAGCCCAAACCCCTGCGATTGATGACCCACCCTTGTTAGAAGCAAACTACTGATCTTGTTGGCCCTCGAAGGCCTCACGGCTCAGCGCAGCTTGCCTCCTGGACAGGTATCCTGATGGATACCATTGTCACCTTGGCCACTGGTGCTGTTCGTCCCCTTTGAGGCTGGGATTTCTGTGGGCCAGGCCTCAGCCCACTTCCATGGACATCAGGGACTGCTGAGTCCAGAGTCTGCATCCCGAGTTCCTCCCCGGCTACGGATGCGTAGGCAGAAGCTCTCACTTTGATTCCAGGTTTGTTTTACAAGAGGTCAGGGGTCCTAAGACCTGGCAATGGGTCTCCATCAAATTCACTCAGTGAGTGGAGATGAGCAGTCCTGCTGGGCCAGGTCTCGACGCTGTGGAGAGTGACGAAGAAACAGGGTAGCTGGGACTCCCAGGCCTGCAGGCACAGAGAACAGGGAAGAGAATTTACAATGGGCCACGCCGTGAGTAGGGCGGGCATGTCCGCACAGCTGCAGTGGCCCCTGGCACCACGTGAGGACGTGGAGCGCTGTGCCGTAGACTCCCTTCACTTCCGCCTCCGTCCCCCCTGCCACTGGTGCTGTTGGCTAAAAGAGCAGTGCCCGTGCCGGCTCTCTGCCACATCCCGCCAGCTCCGTGCCCGCGCGTCCTTTCTGCTTGGCTGGCACTGCCGCACGCCAGGCATCCACGGTGGACAGACTCAGGAGCTCTCTGACCCTTCACTCAGCCCTGCTTCCCAGATCCCATCAGGGACAGAGTCCTGTGCTGTTTTACCCTAAATAACCTGGACACTGTCCTCGCCACCCTTGCCAGCGTTCCCTAAGCGATGCTTCCTCCCACCTGGGCTTTTTCCACAGCCTCCAGCGAGCATTCTCGTCCCTCAGGTGAGCAGTGGGGTGACCACTCGTCCTCCTCTGGGGAACACTTCCTGAGCCCCTCATTACCTCTGAGCCAGTGGCCCAAGTCCTCATGCCTTGGAAGAGCCCCTTGCGGTGGCATTGCCCCGCTGAGGCTGTGCTTGCTCTCAGGGCTGCGTTCAGGAACATGCGTGTGCCTGCGGCTCCTCCCCGGGCCTTGGCAAGCCCATGCCCACCGCCAGGGCCCTGTGCCCAAGCCCCCACTCCTGGGCAGCCTCCCTGGGCCTCAGCTTGCCTGTCACTCCTTTGGCTGTCATCAAAGCCAGGCCAGGTCAGGTGACCTTTTCACACATCTTGCACATGGAGTTCTGAACATAAATTCTGCTAACGCTCCTTCCACTGTAGACCCACGGGCATCAGGGCCTTGGGCGGCTCTGCTCCTCCTTCTCTGCCACCTGGCCGAGATACGGTGTGGCGCTGTCCTGAACAGATGTGCGCTGAAAGAATGAAAAGAGTGTATTATGAATGCCTAAAATGTGTCTGTGTGCTTCCTTCTTTTTTCTGTGGCTGTAACCGCATGCCTAGAGGTCCTTCTGAGGTCTGTGTGCCAGTGGTGCATGGACCCCATGCCTGGAAGACGCCACGGCTACATTTGGTGACCACCTCGGTGGCCACGAGAGTGAAAATGCAAAAGGGGAGGAAGTGCCTTGGTCCTGCTCGTGCGATGACCTGCCCCATTCTGTGAGAGCACAAAGCCCCTCACCTCTGTGACCACCAGCCCATTCCCACAGAGCAGCTTGGGGACCCAGCACCTCTCAGAGCTTCCCCACGCCTGCACGGTGGCAAGGAAAGTCCAGCAAGCATTCAGCAGGGGAACAGACTCTGCAGGAACTGACCCTAGGAATCTGTCCTAAAAAAGCAGTCAGTGCACCGGGGTTTTCTGTATAGATATGGTATTTTAATATTTATAGTAGAAAACATGGCTGAGAACAGAAAGAGAGAGAGAGAGAGAGAAAGACAGAGACAGAGAGACAGAGGGAGAGAGAACGAGGGAGGGGTTAGGAAGGGAGGAAGATGGAGTCAGAGACACAGAAAGAGGGAAGGGGTGGGGAGGGAGGGAGATCGAGAGAGAGAGAGAGAGAGAGAGAGAGAGAGAGAGAGAGAGAGA
>PVJA010005576.1:0-57993 GCA_004027025.1 Myocastor coypus
GGACAGGAACTTTCAAAAGAAGCTGGGAGGAGCCGGGCGTGGTGGCGCACGCCTGTAATCCCAGCACTCGGGAGGCTGAGGCAGGAGAATTGGTGCGAGTTCGAGACCAGCCGGGGCTACAAAAGTGAGCTCAAGGCCAGCCTGAACTGCATAGCGAGACCCTGTCTCAAAAAAAAAAAAAAAAAAAAAAAAAGCTGGGAGGTTTTTGTGCTTCCATCATGGGAACATAGTGATACAACCAAAGTCCACTTAAGACAGGCATCAAAACATCCCAGTGTCTTAACAGCAAAACTGATTGTTTTGTCTAAGATGCAGTCATTGTGAAGAGGTATTATAAATGCAGGAAGAGTCAAGTATTCTTTGCAATTAGTGTGCCCTGTTGTATATGTAAGTGAGCAACTTAAAATCTATTTTCTTAAAGTCTTAAAGTTTTTTTTTTAACTGTAATCTTCCTGAAGGCATTAATCTGTTTAAACTAACTTTATAGATGGTGTAAAGGTTAGCTTCAGCCTAGCCCCTGGATCCCCAAAACTAGTTGCATTTGAATTACTTAGACAGAAATGAGCTTTCTTTAAATACTAATGGCCTTTTAAAACGAGGAAACTCTACTTAGTGTCTTGATATGAAGTGAGAATAGAGGAGTTTTATCGAGGAGTCCTTCAGTGGAGATAGAGGATGGTTGCCTTCTATTATAGATGTGGCCCTGCACCTCAGGCCAGGATCAGTTACAGCCCACACCCATTGTGACCCACACGTCCAGGATGGGAATTCTTTATGCCCCCATTGTTAGTATGCTAGGTTCCAGTGCTGGAATGCGGGGGAAAAAAAAGTACTGAATTTCCCCTTATTTTCTAGCAGGACCATGCAGCAGGCCATTTACTGTGCTATAATCATAACATTTTAAGGTCCGGTATTTAGAGGAGTGCAAGCCTTTGATGTGGGTTTATAGTCTGAATATTATGAAAATTTAGTGTAAAGTAGGGACTAGAGATAATGCTCCTGCCTCCAGGGAGCTACTTATATGATTCGTGCTGACAATTGGGGATCATTTTCTTTCTTTCTTTCTTTCTTTCTTTCTTTCTTTCTTTCTTTCTTTCTTTCTTTCTTTCTTTCTTTCTTTCTTTCCTTCCTTCCTTCCTTCCTTCCTTCCTTCCTTCCTTCTTTGTTTCTTTCTTTCTTTGTTTCTTTGTTTCTTTGTTTCTTTCTTTCTATTAAAAAAACCAAACACATTTTCAAGTTGGTATACAAAGTGGGACATTTAGAAAATGAGCTTGTGCATGAGACATGGCCTTTAAAATATGATGATGACCTGTACAGATGGACTCACGTGAGAAAATGACTTTCTGTTAGGGTGGGTGTAGGAGTGTGTGGCTCTCCTCTGTGCCAACAGAAGTTCAGAAACCCAAGTTGCAGGGTTGTTTTGAGACAACAGCCATAGAGCGAGCTCCTGCTGGCTCATCCATGTTTTATTAGGGCAGCAGTTAGAAGGTACATCAGAGACGCCTATCTACAGCTAGTGGCACTCTTGAGGGGTTCCGATGGTGATCTGGTTTTTGAGTAGCACTTTACATGAACAGAAAAAAAGTACCTTTTCTGAGAATTAATCACACCTCAGAGAGAGGCTGCTGTTCCATACAGCTATGACTCTGCTGCCTAATCCCTCTAACACCTGTTTCATCTGGCACTGTAGGCACGAAAAAGAGAGAAAACAAGATGCAGAGAGGAAGATCATGATCAGGAGCATGGCTGATGTGGAGAGCATAGCATCAGCATTTATGGGGCCTATTAGGGTCACTCTGAGGCTGCATCTATAGTGCAGGACCCCAGAGCCTGGTCAGTGCAGAGAGTCTGAGGTCAGAGACTCAAGGCAGCTTTGCCTTGAGCTCCATTGCTAGGTGACTGTGTCCACCCACTTAGGAAGATGGTCTCCTTGCTCTTCTGCTTCCTCATTGCAAATAACAGTAGCCACTGAGCAATGATGTAGGGAAGAAAGGCCTTCCGAGAACCAGCATGGGGGATGCTGAGTGACAACAGAGCACCTCAAAGCTTAGCTGTATAAGGCCCTGGCTGCGTGGGGTTTTTATTTGGTGGCCTCTTATTGGTGACAGGAGATCTGTACACAGTATGTTTACTTGGTGTTATGGAGATTCTGGAGGACTGCTATGTCATGATGTCTCATGTACACAGTCAGTGTAACCAGGTAACGCCATACCCAGGCCTCATGGACAGCTGCATCATACCCAATTTAGGGGAGAGCCACACAGGTAACTACTAAGTGTTGGGCACAGTTGGCTGAACTCCTACTGGCTGAATATCTTGACACTGGGACACTGTTAGCAATTGCCTCTATTATATCAGCACTTCGATATCATATAATTTTTTTTCAGAAATTTTTTTTAGAATTATTTTATTTTATTTTTCTTGTTTCAGAACTTTTGTTTGTTTGTTTACTTATTTTTATGGCCGGCTCAGCCTGCCCTGAGGGCAGGGCTGGCGCAGCATGTGGTGCCTGGGATTGAACCGCGGTCCCTGCAGCTCCCTAAGCTTTCCTAAGTAGGCGCTTTAGACCACTGAGCCATCCTGCTGGGCCCCGATATCATATAATTTTTGCAGGTCGTTGAAACTCATGCTGGAGAGTACCTTGTGGTAGAGCCTGCAAAATGGGGAGACATGAGGTGACACATCTGAAAGGCTACCAATGGGCTGAGAGGAGGAGGCCTGGAGATTATTCATGTACTACCATGGGCAAGGTACTGTCTGTGGCAACATCAAAGCTGAGAATATTTTATTGAATTCTCAAGGAAATATTACGATCAGTGGGCAGAGGTCTGTTACTGGGCAGACTATGACCACGAGCAGTTGTCTGCTACACGATGCTACCCCAAGCTATTCTTCAACAAAGCATATCAATAACCCAGTGAACGTTTGGAACTGCAGGATCACCTTATGCCAGGTGGTTGTGGGGTACCCCTCATTCTGCTGTGGTGACTCTTGGCCAGCAGTTACTGCTGTTTCCAACTCCCTCTCCATAGGCCTGCTAAGCCTCATCAGCAAGCTCCTCATCTACAACTCCATAATGTGGCCTACACTAAAGCACAGAACCTGTGGCTCCCTAGGGTGTAGCTTCTCCTGTCCACCTCTTGAGCCACTCCTCAACCTCAGGAAGGTGACAGTGTTGGCGTTCTGACAATTGAATGTTCGATACTCAGGAAGTATGACTATCAAATGGTCATGTTCTTGTGGCTATAGCACTAGACAATGGCAGGTTGTGAGCTTCAAATTCTGAAAGGACCTGAGAATGAAGAGGCTCCCCTACAGGTCCAGCTGCCTTGACTCCCCTCCCCAGTAGGAAGGCCAATGAGCCTGCCACCTGCACTAACCCCTTCCTCCTGGTGCGAGGTCTCTAGGACAGCAGGGAGGCAGAGGCTCCTTGGCTGCCATTCACATCTGCAGGATCCCCACTCCCAGCATAGCCTGCCAGTAGCACTGAGGCATCCCACTCGAGCTTCTGCACTGCCTCATACCCTGCCGGTGATGGGAGGCATGACTGGAAGGCAGTGAAGAGGAGAATCGCGGCCTGTGTCCAGGCCCTGTGTTGCCCCTGCCTGATGGCTTGGGACAAATCCTGGGGTGCTAAAATAAGGTGACTCTTATGTAAGTACTGGACAGCAAAGACCTAGACAAAACTCAAGAATGCAGGGTGGTCCAAGGACACTTTCGGAGTGTTATCTGTGTCTTGAGGATGTCATTTTCATTTGTCAAATTCTAACTTTATGACTTGGGGGGGATGGGAGGGGGAAATTATTGGTCAAAGGGAAGTTTTAAATGGGCAGGAGGAATTGTTTGGGAATCTACTGGAGAGGAGGGTGGCAGTGACTGTAATGTCTGCCATGTTTCAAAATAAGTATCCCCTTCTTATATTGGATTTAAGAGGAGATCCTTGAGAATCCACCCAATCCCCCATGGAACCCACTCAGTCCTCTGGCTATCACATACCAGGCTGCATCTGAGCTTACCAGCTCACTGTCAGATTTTCTCATGCTTCTCTTTTACATTGAAAGAAGCAGAGGGGTCAAAAGACAGTGCAAAGCAACAGTAGAGCTCACTGGCAGAAGAAAGAGATACAAAGCTACTCCAAGGGGTGGGTAGCCAATGAGTATAGCCAGCAGCTCTGTATTTCTGGGATTGCAATGATGCTCCCTTTGTCTGGGAGTGTCTCTATCCAGTTGGTTGGTTTGTTTAATTGCTAGGGGTTTAGGTCTCTCAGACTGCCTATTACTTACATTTTCAGAATACCGCAGAGGTTGTTTGTTTCCCAGCATCCCTTTTCTGACCCTATCTTGGGTTCTTGTTCTCCTACGTTCACCACCTCTGGAAATGATCATCCAACTGCTGTTGGGATTCAGGGAGATGACAACTCTGGCTATTTCTGGCTGAAAGGGAGCACAAGCTGGGACAGTGGGTGGTGTCTGCTGGGACGTTGACCTAACTGGCCATAGTAGAAGGAGGGAGGAACCTTCATAGTTGGCTCCATCAAGAGGGCCACTTGTATTTTTACAGTATTGATGTGATCTGAAATGAGCTGAGTTCAGCTGATGCTCTTAATTATTTTATAGGCTAGGCAGCCACGTAGAAAGAGGTGCCCAGCAGGGGTGATCTGCCATGTGTCAGAGTGAAGGGTCCATCCCTGTTTCCTGTACAACTTCTGGGCTTGTAAAACCCCTCTGTCAGACTATACAGGTGGACTAATGAACTGGCTAGCCACATAAAGGGACAGTTTAGGTATCATAAAACAGCTGCCTTGGTTTCTTCATCAGCCCTTTTATTGCCCAGGATAATGAGATTTTGTTTTCCTTTGGTATCCTGAACAGTGTACAACTGCTATGTCAAGGGGTAGGTTTACAGCGATAACAAATTGTAAGATATCTGAAGCATGCTTAATAGGAGTTAGTAGGCCTTGTTGGTTCACATAGAAGCATGGGCATTCACCTAAGTCTGAAAGATAGACTTAGGAGTCAGTGTAGTTGTTGACTCTCTGGCCTCTGGGTAGCCCAAGAGCCTGAGCAAGGGCTATTAATTCTGACCTTTGGGCACAGTGATGGGGGCTGGGTAAAGGACCTGATCCTAGCATCTCTGTCTTACCACCATATAGCCAGGTTTCCTAACTCCCTCTTAGACAAAGGAGCTGCCACTATCAGTATCCTTAAAGGGATTGATCATCCTTGTCTTAACTGCTGAGCCAGGATGAGGAAATTTATATAATCATGTTGATGCTTATTTACCTCCTTGGCATCAGGCAGAAAGGTGGCTTGGTTGAGGCCTTGACAAGTTTTAATGTCAATCTCGGGACCATTTCATAAGAGGATCTGCTGTCTTAAAATATTGGCATCTGACCCCAGGAACAAACTGGTCCCTTGTAAAGTCTCTCAGGGTCAGGAAGAGACTTTACCACAAAAGCCCATTCTTGAATGAGTTTATGGATTTCAGGGACCAAAATACCCATGGCAACCAATGCTCACCAGTCTCCTGGCTATTTCTTTTTTTTTTTTTTTTTTTTGTCTTTTTGAGACAGGGTCTTGCTATGCAGTTGAGGCTGGTCCTGTGCTCACTTTTGTAGCCCAGGCTGGTCTCGAACTCGCACCAATCCTCCTGCCTCAGCCTCCCGAGTGCTGGGATTACAGGCGTGAGCCACCACGCCCGGCCTTCCTGGCTATTTCTTAGACACAGGTCTAATTCCTCACTTAAGTAAGCTATGGGCTAATGGCTCAGTTGGGTGAGGACCCCCAGAGCAACCCTTTATCTCTCCGTCAGAAAGAGGGTATATTTATTTTGACTGGGAGCCCTATTACAGGGCTCCTACAGGGCATGTTTTAATTCCTAAAAAGCACAAGCTTCAAGGCTCGAAGTGAGGATGTGGGTCTGAGGTTCCACCTCTCAGTTGGTGAAGGGGCTGAGTCTTTTAGCATATGCAAGGGTCCAGGTTCTACACAACCCAGCGACACCCAGGAAGGCTTTCAGATGTGTAATGTTTTGGCTGTGGGAAGTCCACCACAGGCTGTATCCTTTCTGGGCTCAGAGTCCTCCTAACATGTGAGATAAGCAAGCCTAAGTAACTCGAGTCTGGCAGATCTGGGCCTTTTCACAGGATATATTATAGCCCCAGGAACCCAGGAAGTTGAGGAGGGACTCAGTGTCCCTATGCCTTGTTAGCTTTAGTCACCCCACAAAGCAGTAGATCATCTATATATTGGAGGAATATGTTTCCTTCCTTCTTCCAGTACAGGAGATTTTGGGCTAGGGCCAAGCCAAGAGGAAAGCCTTGAATAAGAGTTGTCCAATCAGCATACCCTACTGCTGTGAGGATAACCTTAAAGGCACAACATCTTGGCTCTCAGGACATACAAAAAAAGCATCCTTGAGATCCAGGTGCAAAACCCAATCGGCTGAAGCTGGAATCTGGGCCAACAAAGTGTAGGAGTTAGGGACCACTGGATGCAGTAGTACCACAATCTCACTGATGAGATATAAATCTTGCTCTGAGCTTCATTTGTTTGATCCTTTCCTTACCCCAATAACAGGGATTATTAACAGTTTCCCTGAGGAATCCCTGTTGTATCAGTCTCTGAATAATGCAGCTCTTATCTAGCCTCTGAAAGAAAAGCATACTACTTTTGGAGAGGGAAGTACATGGGGTGATCTAGGGCAAGGGTGTCCTCTAAGATTTTCTCCATTGTGTATCCATCTGTTTACATAGCTTGACCTATCTATGGAGCAAGAAGATTCCTGCAGGACTAGGCCCTGGAGCAAGTAGGTACTGGACTTGGGCTTCTGGTAGTAAGTCTCTCCTTAGTAGTAGGGTGAAGGCTTGTGCATATTAGAAAGGAGTGGGCAAAATGGAGATTACCCCAAGTATAAGCCACAGGTTGGGAGAAGAATCTTTGCCTGGGGTATCCCAGGACTCACTGAACTATAGCAGTGTATGTAGAGTATGTATAGGGGAAAAGGAAAGGACCAAAAGGTGGCTACTCATATCAGTGAGTAGCTGACAGGTTGGCCCCCAACAATCAGATCAGCCTAGGGCTTCATTGGTTGGACAGGAGGCAGGGGGTGGCACTGAGTAAAGAGACATGGGGAACTTCATTGGGAATATCATCGTCCTCCTTGAAAACATTCATTATTCCGGTGGTTGGCTTGGGAAATGGATCAGGGTCTAGATGACCCAAGTAGAGCTTTCCTCCTGAAGTTGGCTCTTTTTTTATATAAGGATTGCTTCTTCTTCTTAAGTCCTGACTTCTGCCAGTAGTAGCAAAGGAGCCTTCTTCCTTGACTTGGACTCTTGGTTGAGACTCCCTGAAGTTCTCTCTTTCTTTCTTTCTTTCTTTCTTTCATGCAGCCTCTAATTTCATATGTCTCCTTCTTTTCCTGTTGAGTCTCTTTGTCCCTATTATAAGAGATCCTGGTGGCTCCTCTTAATCAACTATCTAGTCTCAAATGGCTTTGCTGTGGGTCCATCACCATCTTTAGAAGAAGTTTACATTGGCAGTCAGGGGCTGACTGGGTCAGGGATTTATCTGATAGGAATCTCCCCTGTCACACTATCAGGCATCCTTTGATCCTGGCATCCTTTAGGTGTTGTTTGAACACAGAGGCAGGATTCTTTTACCTCCTGGTAGATTTGTCCCAGTTTTGGATAATTGATGAGCTTGCACTTTGTTCCCTCTAGTCCTTCTTTATTACGGTGAAGGAAATTAAGTCCTGCTGTCCCAGCAGAGTTCCACAATTCCTTTGTAGCTTATTTATAGGGACCGTACTAGCTCCAATAGGGACACAAGTTCTTGGTTGTTCTTCTCTTTTTTGAGTTCCCTGGTGTGCCTCAAATACAGTAAGCATTTCTGTTTCAGATAGGTATGCCTCAAACTCTGACTCTTTATCCATGATTGAGGATATTACTGAGAAGAAAGGTCACATCTTCCCAGGTCAATCTAACCAGAGAAGGGACACTTTCAAAAGCTCTAATAGAGCCATCAGGATCATGTGTGACGCTTCCCAGGGATCACTAATTCTCTCTAACTCCAAATAAGTAAAAGGGGCTTATTTGGGCTTTGCCCTCAGGTTGGAGAAGAGAGGCAATATCCTCTCATGTGGGGCCATCAGTGCTGGTGGCTTGGCTTCTGTGTATGGCAGGTATGGGTCTTGATCCTTCTTCTTGTGGGCTATGTACTTTCCCAGGGAGTAAGAGGAAACAAGGGCTGCTGAGAGAGTACAGAGTTAAAGAACACTAGAAGGCCAATCAGGATAGTCCTGGAAATAAAGAACTGCTGTAGGGCACCCCCTCCATTTTCCTTTTTCTCTTACAAAACAAATATAACTGGAGGATGCATTAAAATTAAGGGAGCTCTTGGATGTTCATTTTGTGTGATTCCTCAGTAGGTATTGTTGCAGAGATTTCTGCCACTGAACCACACATGCCAGGAGGTATTGTGTCCGGCAGTCAGTAACAAAACCAAAAACAAAAACGTGGCTTTTCCTCTTAAGGTTCAAGGGGCTAAACCTTTCTAGTCTTTGAGCAAACAGTTCAGGAGGAAATATAGCAGAACAATAGAAGATTTGGGTTCCATTTGTGGGGCATAAGGAAAAGGACACAATGAGCAACCTCTCCCTACTGGGTAACTGTGTACATATTATTTCTCCTTTATGCACAGGGCATTTCCCATCCTTCCAGAGCAGAACAGGGAAATGACAGAAGAGATGGAAAGAGAGAGGAAGGAGGTAGCTGGGGTCCAGCCACTATCATGGGAAGGTGGCAAGTGCTCACTTTTCCTTGTTCAAGGAGCAATAGAAGGAATAGGTCTGTGCGGGAAAGACCAACTTCAGGAAAAGATGTTTGTCACCCTCTGTGAATTAGAGCTTGGGAATGGCCTGAAAGAAATGTCATTCTAATATGTGTGGGAAGAGGGGTCACTGGACATTATCTGAGTCCTTTATCTGCTTCTACCTCACCTGTAGGGTTCTACACTCTAACTGAACCAAGGAGAGTCACCACCTATAACTGGCAGGTCAATTTGAGTCCTTGACAGGATGCAAACCAGGGCTTAGTCTCTTAGCATTAGGCCTGTGTAATCCCCAGACCAAGTGTAGACCAGAAAGTGAAACACAGGATCAATCTTCTTGGCATGAGGTGGGTTAGCATATACCTCCGACAAGGTGTGGACCAGAAGACTGAAAGTGGTCCAGCCACCAGCTTTCTGTAGAACAATTTCTACATGAGGTTCTGATTCCTGCCAGCTTTTTCTGGACTTCTGGTAAACCATATGAATTACTGAGTCCCAGTGTGCTGCTGTTTAGCCATGGGAGGATGAACTTCACCTGCAATGGGGTCCCCTATTGTCCCAAAGGGCCAGCAAAGACAGTGATCAGGGGATCTTTAGAAAGTGAGCTGAGAAGAAATGGAAGTGCCTTTTTGCATTCACTCTGTTTAGGCAGGCTTATACTGATCATGTCCAGTGGTCTTTGTGGTCTTCTAATTCCAGACAAACTCCAAAATATGTCTCTTGTCTGGGTAGATCTGGAGTCATCAGCATACCATGGAATTTTCCTATGCTTGTCTCTCCCTCCTATGTGAGCAGAGGAAGAAGAGTCAGAAGATAGTGCAAAATAAGAGGAAAATTTTTTGACAGAAGAGAGATATGAAGCTACTGGGAGTGTGGGGCCCCCAGAGCTGCATAACCACTGAGCATGGCCAGTGGTCCAGTTGAGGTAGTGGACCCTTCCTCTGGAAGCAGCCCTACCCAATTGGTTGGTTTGCCTTATTGCTATCACCTTATCCATGACAATGGAGCCAAACATGTTTATTGGAAGAAAGGTAGCCTCTTTGATAAAGGATGCTGGAAAAACTGGCTTTCCACATGTTTAAGATTAAAACTAGACCCATGTCTATTACCATGTACAAAAATAAAGTCAGAATGGATTGAAAATCTAAATATTGAAACAGAGACACTGACTCTACTATAAGAGAAAATAGGTAGAAATTTTGAAGACATAAGGCAGAGACTTCATGAACAAGAAAAACCAAACTGCATAGGAAATACCTCACAAAGAATCAACAGCTGGGATCTCATCTTATTGGTAAGTTTTTGCACATCAAAAGAAATATCCAATAGAGTAAAAAGAAAACCCATGAATTGGGAAAAGATTTTAGCTAATTCTTCCTCAGAGGAAGGACTTCTATCTAGAACATATAAAGAATTAAAAAAAAATGAGCCTCCAAAATTCAAAGACCCAGTTAAAAATTGGGCATCAGAGCTGAATACACACTTCTCAGATGAAGAATTATAAATAGCAAATAAATACATGAAAAATGTTCAGCATCATGTCATTCAAGAAATGCAAATTAAATACCACCAGAAGTCCATCTCACTCCAGAGTGGATGTCTATCATCCAGAAATCAACCAATAATGAACGCTGGAGGGGCTGTGAGGAAAAAGGAACCCATCGTCACTGTTAGTGGAAGTGCATACTGGTACAACCATTGTGGAAATCAGTGTGGACATTACTTACAAAGCTAGGATTGGAGGTCCCATTCGATCCAGTTGTTCCTCTTCTGGATGTTTTTCCCAGAAAAATTGAAAACATCATACCACAGTGATATATGTACACCCCATGTTTATAGCAGCATAATTTTTCATAGCTAAATCTTGGAAACAACCCTAATGCCCATAAACTGATGAATGGATAAAAGAGATGTTGTATTTTTATACAATGGATAATTACTGAGCTATAAAGAAAGACAAAAAGGTAAACAGATGCCACTCTAGACCATACTCATAACTAAAATGAATCAGATTCATGTTTGTAAATATCCTATTGTCTTCCTAGTTGAAGAAACTGAAATAAAACCCAAAAAGTACAATAGATATTGTGAAAGGGGGGAAAAAAACTGCTCAAAAGAAAAGAACAACTGGGATGGGAGAAAGAAGGAAGGGAAAAAATATATACACAACATAGCTAAGATAATTGTACTACTAATTTCCATTGGTTTATTGACATCAATACTTAATGTTTAACTGCTTGATCAATTTTGCATGCCTGTATCTGGTAATTTGAGCAAGTACTTTGAAGATGACAATATGCAATATAGCAACCATTGTTATTGTTAATTTCCTATCATCTTGTTTTGAAATTGTATCATTTTTATCATTTTTTGTTTCTTATTCTTTTATAATACAAAATTATAATCATTGTCTCTATTACATGTTCTGATTAAAAACTCATAAGCAGAAACCAAAAAACAAACTAAACGAACCACGCATGCTATGCATGATATAAATGGAAAGGCTAATGTGCTGTAATATTTGTTTTGCAATCTCAAAAGCAGCAGAGATCTTGAATGTAGTTTCCCAATGTAAATTGTAAACCCTGAAATTGAGATATACATGTATAAATCACATCTGGACTCTATGAAATGAAAGTTCCTATAAATTTGTAGAAGTGCACACAGAGTGCACAAGTGAGATCAGTGTGAGAGCCCTGGCATTTAGTGCTCCCACTTGAGACAGCTGGGGGTGTTCTGGGCCAGCGTGGCAGCCTGTTCCCTGGCAGTGGTACAGTCTCCTTTCCCTGTGGGCACACAGATTCCAGAGCTGGCAGCTGCTTGGTCAGCAGCTCCTTCAGCTGTAGTTTTCTTTCTTTCTTTTTCTTTTTTTTTTTTTCTTTTTGAGACAGGGTCTCACTATGCAGTTCAGGCTGGCCTTGAGTTCACTTTTGTAGCCCAGGCTGGTCTCGAACTCACATGGATCCTCCTGCCTCAGCCTCCCAAGCACTGGGATTACAGGCGTGCACCGTCCAGCTGTAGTTCTTATCAGTGCAATTTCCATCAAATGAGAGGACCTCTCCCTGGGTCTCCCACAGTCTCCAGGATGACTTCACAAGTAAATTGCTTCCCTTTCTCCTGGGCCGCCTCCAGGCCGACGTCAGGGAACAGGGTTTGTGCTTCAGTCACAGTGCTTCTGTTGGCTTCCCAGGTAGCTTGCAGGACTTGCCCCATCCAGCTGTCCAGTGAAACCCTTCAGTACTGTCTTGGTGCATCAGGAAGATTTTCAGCTTGAAAAAATTCAATTTTTATTTCTCTCATCCTCTTCAAGACCTTTTCTATGTTCAAAATGGAAATGGAATAGCTTTCAAAGTGGAATTGCTCTACTTCAGGTCAAATGCATGAGTAGAACTCTTTCTCCTCTAAATCCAAATCCTTCCATAATTTGTTGGTGACTTCAGCTCCTCCTTCCGATGGTTTCTGATTTCCATATGCCTGCACTTAGGGACAGCATTCAGACAGCGGTGAGCCCTGGCAGCGCATGTGGCGGGCGCCCACGAGTCTCATCTCTGTCCACTGCTATCAGAAGCACTAGGAGGCCTCTGGTCTTATTCATCTCACACATCACAGGGTGAATTTTGGTGACAGAAGGATTTGCCCCCTTGGAAAGTGGCAGGGAAGGCTGCTTTTCCATGTAGTCTTCGATAATCTCTTGGATGGTATGGACTCTGGTCAGGGTGCAGTGGCTTGCTTTCAGCAAGGAAACCGTTCCTCCTGTTTAATGCATGCCAGCCTCATGACAACATCCTGGAGGCCTTCCACAATACCATCAGTTATGCAGCTGCCTTCACCATAAACAGAGCACAGTGTTCTCTTCCACAAGGGCCTGGGCTTCCTTGATGTTTTGCATCTCTCTTCAGTGTGAATGGTCTGCTCTGTGCTCCCACGCTTTGCGAGGGCGCTGTCTCCCACGTGCCCCTCTTTCTGGCTTGCTGAATGACTCCTTTTCCTTCTGCATCCAGTGTCTCCCTACTTTGTTAGAATTCTCTCCAGTTTCATGTTGTTCTGGGCACTTGACAGACCACGGATTACTTTCTACTTCCTTTTGGATTTCCTGAAGCTCAGTAGTGGAGGGATAGGGTTTCCCTTGCTCACTCTTTTGCTGTGTCTGCTTGCACAAGCAGTTTCACGAAGAACCCGGGATGGCTGGCTTAGCACGTTTCATGCTCTGGGGTATCTACCCACCTGCTCTCCCCAGGAGGGCTGTCCCCTGAGCCAGTCTCATAGATTTCTGAGCCTTGGTCCCTGTTCCCTGAGCATGATGTCCTCCCGCCCAGCTCCTGCACAGGGACCTTCACCGGGGGTGGTAGAGCTGAGCTGGCCACAGTGAAGGACCCAGCTGGGGCTGCATGTATTAGAGGGATGGTGGCCCCTCTCTGGGGCCCCTGACCTGCCACATGCACTACCATCTGACTTCACAATGAGCCGGAGGCCAGGATGTGGCCTCAGAGGGGTGGTCTCTGGGAGCCCCATGCTCAGGGAGACTGGGCTGTGCTCCCCAGTGTCTCAAGGTGAAAAGTTCTGAAGATGGATGGTGAGGACAGTTGTGCAGCTGTAGTGAACGTCACTGAACTGTGGATTTGGATGTGGAGTGCACATACACATATGATATATTTGGGATCTAAGTGTCTGCCAAAAGCCTCCTGTGTTTGGAAAGTGATAGAGTGGATAGTTGGGGCACCATGCTCATCAGTGGATTTCTGCAGAAGTGACTTCCATAGCTAAACATACTCTTAGGAGGTTGGGGCTGAGCAGGAGGGGTGGGTTTGGTCCCGGGGACTGTGGCGGCAGCAGGGCATATTGTCCTTCTGGATTCTTCCCTCCCCTCCTGATTCTAGGCTGTTGTAGGGTGAGCAGCTGTCCCATGCCCTTTCCCCTGGAAGTCCACCCCTTAGGGGCTGGAGTGTGGGCCACAGTGTACCTCTCCTCCCATAAGCCGTGGGTGCTGGGTGTTATGTTTCGTGGGTGGCAAAGTGACTGAGATGCGCTTGAGTATCCACTCAAGGTCATTTCCAGTAATCCTCACCCCAAATCCAGGTGTGCTCAAGTTCTTTATAGGAAATATTGCAGTGCTGTGTATAATTTACACAATCCTCCCATGTACTTTATTTTTTTAAAAAATATTTATTTATTTATTTATTTATTTATTTATTTATTTATTTTGCAGAACTGGGGATCGAACTCAGGACCTTGCACTTATGTCCCTGAGCTATCTCCCCAGCTCCCCTTCCATGTACTTTATATATCTCTAGATTACATATAACGTTTACTTCTGTGTGAAGGCTATATTAACACTTCTACTGTACAGTTAAACATGGTGGGAATGATATACTTTATGTGTATGCTGACACAGAAAAGATGAAAATCAGGGGAAATAAGTGGAAGCCTAAGGGAAAAGTGGGGGATCCAAGCTCCCAATTCGTATACTTCAAATTGGGAAGTTCCCAAACTTTGTAAATTATGAGTTAGCAAAGTAGGTAATAATAAGATATTGCCCCTATATATTTTGGGGGACATGCTGAGGGTAAAAAGAAGAGTAGTTTCAGTTCTATCTCACTTCTAGGAACTTCTCTTTGTTACTTACATTGGCACTGGCTTGAGGACTTGCAGGTGTGTGTGTGCGTGCGTGCGTGTGTGTGTGTGTGTGTGTGTGTGTGTGCAGATGGGCAACGACTGGTAGGTTCGCTACATTATTTCTAACATTTCTTTCTGTGCTGTCATTAATAGGAGGGTTGTGGGGCTAAGGATATGGCTTTCTTCATTGCTTCTGGGCACACCCTGGGTCAGTTGTACAGCAGCTGTGTGCCGGGGCCCCTGCATGAGTATTTCCTCAGAAGACAAAGTGAGCCTTTTTGGGTAAATGTCAGAATATTTTCTTTTTAAAATGTATTTGGTACAGGTGTACAGGATATGTAGAGTCTCACTACGCAGATCAGACTCAGCGATCCTTCCTGCTTTCAACTTTCCAAATTCTGGGATTACCGATGTGTGCCACCATGTCCAGTGTCACTTTCTGTCTCAGCCTGTCCCAGTGGTGAGGCTGGCACTGCAGGCCAGGGATTGAACCCTAAGATCTACTTAAATAGGTGCTTTAATCCACTGAGCTGTCTGACCAGCCCTATCCTGGGGGGTGATTTGGGGGTCCTCTGGGAGTGTCCTCAGGGGCATAGTCTCCTGCCTTGCTGAGGGTGAAAGCTGTCAGATCCACCCACTGAGCTCATCAGTTGCTCCACTAGTTAACTTGCCTTCTACACAATGACAGTAGCATTCTCCTTTGCTGGAGCCATGTTCGCTATGGTGAATAATACCCCCTGCTAGAGCACAAGCAGTTTGATGGCAGAGTTGATGTCTTGCTGTCCTCTGCAGCCTGCAACTTCCGGGTCCAGTGAAGAACTGTTTACTGAAGTAGCTCCCACGAGTGGAATTGAAGTGTCATGCTCAACAGACACTCAGTCTGGTGTCCCACAGGTGCTTCAGAGTGCTCAAGGGCTCTGGGGTTTGTTGAAAGAAAATGAACTTACACACAGCAGTGGTGTGCGCTTAGTACATTATTGGATTCTGATCTTCAGAAGCAAGATAATCCCCAGGGATGTGGAGTTTCTTTCTAGCTCTGCATCTTTGGCTGATCTGATTGTTTTAAGACCTTGTGCCCTTACTGCGACAAATAGGATTAAAATTCCTTCCATGGAAGGCAGATATGGTATTCACTGATTCTTCACTGTGCATTTGTATCTGGGTCATGTCCTGTATCCTTGAACATGAAAGCCTGAATCCTTTCCCTGCCTTCTCTGCCGCTCTTCAAGTCCCAGCATTTCCCCTCAGGAGGCCAATGTTCCTTCCCTGAACAGCCTTAGGATCATTGACGGCTCAGCACACAGTGATGTGCCCAAACCCAGCCATGCATTTTGTCATGTTGGACCTTGGTTTGAAGATCTTGATGTAAATTCATGGGTACCATGTTTCTTAAACTATGTTTCAGATTCCATGTTTAAAAATGAAGATTTGTCTGTCCAATTCATATTTTAATTACTTCTCCATATATTATATATGCTAGAATTCTTTTTTTATTATTATTAGGACCTCAAGAAGCTGGCATAGAGCCTAACTTGTGAGCAATTGATATATATCAGGGGAAATAACTCATGGTGTTAACCACAGTTTGGAGGTGGTTGTGGGATGGACCGGTAGTGAAGCCCTGTGCACTGGTGGCTGGGAATGGTTGCTGATGAGGAAGGGATTGGAGTTGGAGGGGGCGGGGTTAGAGAGATGGGAGCAGCATGGCAGGAGCAAGTACATGGGATTCCTGCCCACTGGGCTTGCTGGCAGCCGCTCTGCTTCACACAAGTCCTCAAGCAGATTTTCAGGCACCCGGCTGAGCTGCAGATAGAGGCTCCTGGACATCTGTCCTAAGCTTCTGTCTGTCACTTCCTATGAGCTCCACTGGGTGGAGCAGGTGGAGAGGGAGCCTGTATAACCAGGCTCAGCAGGTCTGTGCTGAGGGACTCCTTCTACCGGGAATCTTTCCTCTTCTGAGCAGGAGGCTGCACAAGCGCCTGGAGCTGCACCAGCCTCCCTCTTCCAGAGAGGCCAGCTGTTCTTGGGCCAGGTGAGTAGCACAGGCCACCTTGGGGGTTTCACAGAGTGGGACTGGCACAGCTGCCTCCAGCCATGCTCAGAGCCCACCTGCACTCTGGCCTCCCTCTCCTTCCTGCTTGCTGAGCCTCTGAGATGACTGCACTCATTCCAGGGAGGAAGCGTCGCCTTCTTGGGGAAAGAGCGTCACAACCCTGTTCTGGCTGTGGCTGACGGTGAGGCCTGGGTTTTGAGTTAATCAAAGAGGTGAGATTTCAGGTAGGATACTACTATAAGCGTGGGTGGATTTCTGGTCACAGTGATGTTCAAATCCTTGTCTAAAAATAAAATAAAAGAAAAGAAGAGTGGAAAGGGGACCGGTGGTTATGGGAAATGGGATCTTTCTAGACATCTTGAGTCTCTCTGTGTAGGTTTCCTCTGCTCCTCCTGGCTCGTTCCAGAAGTGCTCTCCATAGCAGCTATGAGAATTCCCGCCCTGCCTTTGCCCTCTTCTGCCCTCCTAAAGCTCAAGATTGCTGTCATGTGATAGCTCTGCTTTTCAGCCATCTCTGGAAGCCCACTGGTGGGGGCTGCAGGCAGGCCTGGGAGGGTCATCACATGTTTCTGCCACCGCCATGTCTCTGACAGGTGGCCTTAGTACCTTGGCTGGCAGCCTGTGGCTCTCTCCACTTCCTTCTGCCCTGGCAGGAGCTGTGGTTTCTATCAGGGCATCTGTGGTGCACCCTTCATGAGTGGCTCCCAAAATGAGCATGTAGGATTTGAAGAGAAATGAACTTCAAGCATATTATTTCCCACCACTTCGATTTAAAAACATAATTGAATATTTTTTTTTTAGCCAAAAAATAATATAGATTTCACTGGACTCAAATTTTAAGGTATGAAAATTATTTTCCTTTTGGCCATTGAAGCCAGAATTCAATACTGTCTCTAACTTCATTTTTGACTCCTCATTCTGTAGAGAACATTTTACCGGTCTTCCTGGAGACATAAAATCTGCCTTTGGGTCTTGCTCTGCTATTTCCTGGCCTCCCACAGCCCTGGACTGGTGCTCCCTGGCTAGTCTAGTTCTAATGCTGTAAAGAGCACTGCATCCTTGGAGGAAAAAACACCAGAGAGCAAGGATGAGTCTCCAACTGACTGGAGCAAGCGTGACCAGCCATGCCCTCTTCACGATGCCTTCTGTGTATTTTCATCAGGTCTTCTGGTTTCAATTTCCTTGGCCCCTGATGCAAAGAAAGCAGAAACAGAAGTCTTCTGTCTTCCTGCTGTTTAAGCTATAATCCTACCTTGTGATTTTGGAGGCAAAGGCTTAGACAAAGGGGGGTTTAGGAACCCAACAAACCCGAGTGCTGCCCCAAGCTTTGGTAGATTGGATCTGTATTTGCGGGGGGAGGGGCAAAGCATAGCGTACTGGGCTTTGAATAATTATCACTAAATGGGAGGAGAGTACAGTTCCCTGGGCTGAGGGCTAAATTTTCCCTCCCTCTGTTACCCTGGCTTGCTTTTCTCCCACACAAGATTTTGTTTCCATCTTCCCTGTACTGTAAGCTTCCAAAATCCCATGTGTGCTTGGTGGCATCAACTTTCCAACATCTTGGAGTTGGCAGGAGTGTGTGTTGGCCTATGTTGTCTTTAGATGCTCAGTCAGAAGACAGGCAGCTCTTCCTTCCAGAATTATTGATGTCACACACCGGAGACCACAGTCTGGCTCAGTGGGGTCTTCAGTGCCTAGTTTTGTGTGCTCAGCATGACAAAGATGCTGGGATCACGTATGCTCTGGGACTGCGTGTGTTCCAGGATCATGTGCTTTCTCGGATCATGTGTCCTCTGGGATAAGGTAAGATATTAGATTGTGGCCAGTTGGCTAGGCACATCACAGAGATCCAGGACACATGTGTCCAAGCCTTGCACCTGGGACCAATCAGAAAGTGCTCTTTTCAATGCTTTTGGTATAAGATCAAGCAGGTTTTCAATAGTCTGACCTAGATCTGACATCAACCTGAGGAGGGGAGGATACAAAAGAGGGCAGCCATTAATCTTGTGGCCCTGGTGAGCTCTCTCAGTACGCACTCTCGCTCTGAATAGTACACTTCTTTTCCAACCCTGATCAGGCCACACTCACTCTTCGGAATATACAGTTCCCCTACCTTTAACACATGCCAAACCTTGCTAATTTTGGGGCTTTTGTTGTACAATTCTAGTGCTTGCTTTGGCAGCACATATACTAAAATTGGAATGTTGTTCAATTCTTTGCTCAGAAAATCTCTAGAGGACCTAATGATACCCCAAGACCCTGGTAACAAGCCTTGTGCATTCTGGGACCATGTGTGATCTCAGACTACGTGTGACCTAGGATGAAGAATGACCATGTCTAGAGTGAGGGTTTGTCTCACCTCTCACTATTGATCACAGTGTGCCTATAGTTGTGTCCATTGCTGTCTGTCATGTATTTATATCCCTGTCTTGCCTAATACGTGACATGGTGGGGTCCTGAGCCTATAGCACTTATAGACTGACAGAAGCAGAAGACTGTGGCCTGGTCATTTGGCCACTTATGGGGCTTCTTAGGAGTGATGTCTGAATCTCAGTGGCCTTGCTATAAAGGGGACATGGTAATTCCTATCTAGTTTGTTTATATGGTCTTGGTAGGGAGCAAATGTAATGAATATGGGTGAAAACATATTATGAAGAGAAATAGAATATAAAAAGGTAACTGATTTTTTTAAACCAATACACGTAGGGGTGCCAGGTGCTATTCTAGGTTTTTTACATTTAGTAACTCAGTCTACCTAGTTGATCTATCTCTTTGTAACAGTGGTATGATAAAGTCCTCCATTACAGTCGTATTACTGCTCATTTGGTTTTTCATGGCTGCTAAAATTTGTCTTACATAGGTGTGTACTCCTGCATTGGGTACATATATATTTATAATTACTACTATCTTTTCCTTTCTTCAGTTTTCCCTTAATAAGCATGTAGTTTACCTTCTTTATCTCCTTGACTGGTTTTTGGTTTGAGGTTAATATTGTCAGCAACCAGAATAGGTAACACTGCTTTTTCTGGTTTCCTGTGGCATGGAGAATTGTTTTCTATCCTTTGACTTTGAGTCTGTGAATTTCTTTTTCAGTTAAATGTTTCTTGTATGCAGCATATTGTTGGATTTTGTTTCTTAATCCACTCTACTAGTCTGTTTCTTTTGATTGGTGAATTGAGGCTATTTGCATTGATTGTTGTAACAATATGCATTGGCTTATCTTTGTCATGTTATTTTTCTGCTACAGGTTCCATACTTTTCCCCTATTTTTAATTACTTGCTCTATTTGGTGGTTCCTTTTTATTGTTCTTGAAGGTGTGGTTGTTTTCTGTCTCGTTTTAGAATATCTGTCAGTACTCATTGTAGGGTTGGTTTGGTGATCATGAGTTTTTTCAGTTGCTCTTTGTCATGGAAGGATCTTATCTTGCCATTGAATTTGATAGATAGTTTTGCAGGTTATATCAATCTGGGTTGCAAGTTACTTTCTTTCTGGACCTGAAATACTTCACTAAGTTTTTCTTGATTTGATAGTTTGCATTGAGGAATCTGCCATGATTCTGATGGGCTTTCCATTGTAGGTGATCTATTTCTTCTCTGACAAACAGCAGCTGAATTTCTGAGATCTTGACTACTGTGATTAGGTGTAGGTTCATTTTTGTTTTGTTTTGTCTTTTTTTTTTTTTGTCTTTTTGAGACAGGGTCTCACTATGCAGTTCAGGCTGGCTTTGAGCCCAATTTTGTAGCCCAGGCTGGTCTCGAACTCACATTGATCCTCCTGCCTCAGCCTCCCAAGTGCTGGGATTTTGTTTTGTCTTTTTGAGACAGGGTCTCACTATGCAGTTCAGGCTGGCCTTGAGCTCACTTTTGTAGCCCAGGCTGGTCTCGAACTCGCACTGATCCTCCTGCCTCAGCCTCCCGAGTGCTGGGATTACAGGTGTGCGCCACCACGCCCGGCTGTAGGTTCATTTTCATTATGGCTGTTTGGAGCTCTACATGGCTCTCTTTTCTGTATGTCAGGTTCTTTCCTCATGTTTGGAAAGTTTTCTGCTAGTGCTTCTGCCAATAGTCTTTTTATGTCCTTTGTGCTGTCTCCTGCTGCTTCATTGACACCTATTATCCTTATGTTGTTTTTCTTTGTTTTGTCTTATAGCTGCTGCTGAATTGTTATTTCCTGCTTCCTTGTTAGTTTTAAGAGATCTTTTCTTTCACGTTCATCAGCTGCACTGTCTTTGAGGTCTGAAAGTCTATCTCCAGTTTTGTTCAAGCAGCTTTACCAGCTTTCAGGGGAGTTTTTAATTTCCTGGATATCTGTTTGAATCTGTTTCATGCATTTTAATTCTTTCTTGTATTGTTCGTTCAATGTTTCTGTCACTTTTCTATTCTTTATTCTTTTTTTTAAACATAGGTCTTCTTTAGCTGTGCTGAGCAATTCTTTCACAGTTGTTGTCATTCCTTTTTTTTTGACCTGAGAGATTGTTTCTGATCTTATTTCTCCTATAGCCTGATGGACTTGTTTCTTTACTTCAGTTGCTGTCATTTCAGAAATTTCAGGTGTGTGATTTCCAGATTCTTGTATGCCTTTGTCCTCTGGGTTTGTTCTGAGTGGGCTGGAGGATTGAGACTGCCTTTTTCTGCTGCATTTTGGCATTTTTGAAGCTTCCAATAATCACTCAGATATAGCAGGGATGGCAGAGCAGTGGGGCATGGGTGATTTTTTTTTTTTTTAAGAATTTTTTATTTTATTTATTTTCTTGTTTCAGAACTTTTATTTATTTTTATGGCCAGCTCAGCCTGCCCTGAGGGCAGGGCTGGCATAGCATGTGGTGCCAGGGATTGAACCGCAGTCCCTGCAGCTGCCTAAGCTTTCCTAAGCAGGAGCTTTAAACCACTGAGCCATCCCACCAGGCCCGCATGGGTGATTTTTGGTAAGGTCTCTGCTATTGTAAGGAGCAGGGTAGGCCTCACCAAGGCTCTCACTACCAGTAGGTGTGACTGGCTGATACTCCACCAAGCTTCAGTGTAGGTGGTGGGTGTGGGCTGGATTCACCAGGATTCTATAGGCCGCTTAGAATCTTCCTAAGTTTTTAAAAGGTTGGATCAGTGCCAGCAAAAGCTCCATGCCTACACATTGGTGGCCAAGGGATGCAGTTCACCAGAGTCCCATGGGCCACCCAGAGTCTTCCAAAGTTCTTAAATGGTTGAACTGGGTGCCAAGAAGGCTCTGCCTAGTAACTCAGCTTAACATAACAACCCTATGGTTGTTAGAGACTTTTATTTTTATTTTTTAGTCTTTTATTTATTTCTTTATTTGGTACAGAGTCTTGCTATACAGCTCAGACTCACAGTGATTCTCCTGTCCCAGCCTCCCCAGTGCTGAGATTACAGGCATGCACCACCACACCTGGTTTCCATGGTCAGCATGGTACACCTGGGATTCAAGGGCCGGCATAACATGAGGTACCAGTAATCAAACCCGGGTCCCTGTGCTTGCCCAGCAGGTGCTTAGAACACTGAGCTATCTCCCCAGACCTATTAGGCACTTTTGTGCCCTTTCCATTTTACTGATAAGGAAACAGGCACAGGGAGGTTTAATAACTTGTAAAAAGTCACACAGCTAAGAAGTGGTACCAATAGTTTCTGAACCAGGCTGTGAGGTGTTTGTCTTTGCTCCCATTCCTGAGGCATGTATAGGTGAGGAACTCAGCTTGGGAACCTCCACCCAGGCCTTCAGCCCCTGGGGGAGATGAAATGGTGGATGATGTGTGCCCTTGGCAGCCACCCGAACCCAGGGAAGCAGAGCAGGGGCATGGGGACCTGCAGAGCTCATATTCTCACATCTCTTGCACTCTTCAGTGAGCAGTTGAAGCACAGGTCTGGTCCTCGGTCTGCATCACATCTTGACATTATGGCTGCAGATCATTGTGTCCCAGGTCTCTCCAGGTCAGAAGAGCTGACCCTGAAGGAGTCCTGGAAGGATGCTGGAGGCCCAGGAGCTACACAGCTGCAACCCTTGAGTTTGTACTGTGGTATTGCATGGCTTGTGGCAGCGCTGGTTGGCTGCTCTGCTTACAGAAGGGCCTAAGGCACTTTGCTGATATTTGCATATATGAGAGCAGCACCTCCTGGGGGTTATCAGCATTTGCACATATCCTCAGGCCTAGGCCCCTCAGATAGCCTGGCTCTTGACAGATGGACCCAGAGAAGACACTTCAGCTTGGGCCTTTTCTCACTAGCCACTGAGATATTCTATTTTCTCTTCCAGGTGGCAGGGAGTGCTTGGCACCGGCAGCATGCCATCGGAGGCGGCGGCTGGCACGGTGGCCGGGCTACATGAGAAGCATACCTGGGCCTGAGATCGAGTTCCTCCCTACAGTGGTAGACACTCCATTCTGTGTCTCAGGAGGGGTGAGTGGTGAGGAGCTGCATCGGACTACATCTGGGGCTGGACGTTGTGCCCTTGGTCTGAGTGGCCAATGTCGAGGCCCCTCTTTGGGGTGTCCTGCTTGCAAGAGCTCACCAGCCCCTGCTGTGGTCTCTGTGGGCCACATAAGTCAGGCCCAGACCTCTGTGAGCAGAGCTGCTGGAGCCCCAGTACACTTTGGGATTCAGCTCAGAGGTGGCACCAAGCTTATAGAGGGGCTGTGTAGCTCTGGGGACACTGAGCTTCAACAAGAGCGTCTGTCCATGGACAGTGGCAAGGCCCCAGTCACTAGCCAGGATGCAGCCTGCAACGGAGGAGCAGCAGGTGCCCAGGCCACAGACTCTCCGGGACCAGCAGAAGTGAGTGGTCACCGCTGGAGTTTCCAGAGAAGCCCCATCACCCTACCAGCCCCTTCTGGTCCCCATGAAGCCTTTGCCTCCAGCTTCAGCTTCATTCAGCTCTCTCTTAGCTCTGCAGGAGAACGTGGAGAGGCAGAAGGCTGTCCGCCATCCAGAGAGACTGAGTCCCCTCATGAAAGCTGCCCCAACATTGGAGCTGTGGCTGCCAGCTCAGACAGGCCCCATGGAGACTGTGGATATCGCACAGGGTCCTCCCATTCCACAGCTCCCCAGGACTCCACAGACTTGGCCCACGAGGAAAGGAGCAGCTTCTGGCCAGAGCGGAACCTGCTTTCTTCCCTGGACCTCAATACTGGCTCTTCCTTGGGCCCCGTGCACCCTGGTTGTTGTGGTGACAGGGGCTGTGACTCAGGAGATGCTCATGGTTGGGATGCCCTGCTCAGGAGATGGGAACCTGTGCTGCATGACTGTCTGCAGAGCAGCTCGAGGCAGCTGGAGGTCAGTGTCTCCACCACACTGGTCATAGTTGGGAGCTCAGGGTGGCACTGGCTTTAGGCTTGGGAGGGAATGTGGTGGCTCCTGTGGTGGTGACTGGTCTCAGAGGTCTCTGTACTGCCTCTTTTTTTTCTCAGCCTATAGCTAGAAGCTCTCTTTTCCATTACTGTGTCTAGGTGCAGAGGTTCATTCTCCACCGGAGTACTGGCCCCTCTGCAGCTCCTGGGCTAAGAGAGATGTAGTTTGCTCAGTTTAGTATGACTCTGAAACAGGAAAGTGAGGGCAGAGGAAACTGAGGTGGTCAAAATTTAGATGTTGAATCAGGGACTTCCTGAACTGGAACCCTGATTTTCACCTGCCTATTCCCCTGTCCCACTCTGTCCCATGCAGAGAGCTGTCCTCTGCAGAGCCAAGAGATTTCATTTTCAGCCATTAAATCTCTTGCTGTGTTTCCTTAAGGGGAGGCAACACTGCCTCATAGGACTGTTTTGAGGCTTTAAAGAGGAGCAGGTACTTTGGAGTTGGAAAGTACATGGCTGGCCTTGTGCTGCTGCTGTCCTCTGAGAGGTGGCTATGGCCAGATTGGGAGGAGCTGTCCTACCCTAAGCTGCTCCTAGAGAAACCTTGTAGGGACATCTGAGACTGATCTGGTGGGCTGCACAGCCTCTGAAACGGTGTGTCCAAGTGTATTTGTATATGTGCACAGGAGCAGCAAGTAGAATATCCACTCATGTAGCATTTGGAAGGACAATCTAGAAGGTTTGAAGTCCAAATTCTTCCCTGCAGATGCATCTCATCCGTTCTTGGTTGTGTTCCTGTAGCCTGGTGTCCCCTTTCACATCCCTGTTTGTCCTGTGCTGGGCCTCAGGGATCTCAGCTGCCCACTGACTTGTGATTTGGGGAGAGCAGCCAGGCAGTGTGACCTTCCCTCTGGGATGTGCTTAGAGCCCCTGAGGTGGACACATTCTCCCACCACACCTGCTCTGAGGGCATCACCTGTGAAGATTGGAATGAACCGAATCCAGGGAGCTTCTCGGCCGGAGCCACCGCATCCTTCACATCCTCACCCCACGCTACCCCACCGATCTCTAAGCCCACTCCATCTTGCCACCAGCCCACAACCTTTGGCTGTGGCCACTGCCCTGGCTCAGATGTTCCTTAGCTTCTGCAAGGAATTCTTGATCCAGTCAATTTTCTCCATGTCTCTTCTCCACTTCCTCTTCAATGGGGCCAGTCAAGCTGGCCTCCATAGTGCTGGTGGCTGTGCTGTCCTGTGCTTGCAGTCTTCATTGGCTCTTTGCTGCTCTAGGTCAGTATTTGGTTCCTTACCCTGACAATGGAGACCCTGCTCACCTGGGTCCTAGTGACCCTAATTCCTCCTCTTGCTGCTTTAGCGGATGGCAGGGAAAGCTGTGCCTGCTGCCTTTGATCTCCATCTCCCTCTGCCTACAGTGGCATCCTCCCCTCCACCCTGCACCTTGTTTAGTGCAGATCAGCACTCACTTTCTTGGGAGAACTTTCCTGCCCTCTCGACCAAATGAACCCCTCCTTTCACTCCATTCCTGTAACCCCTGCCCACTACGGCACTCAACACCATCAATCATGGTTTGTCCATGGTCCGTACCCCATGCAGCTGTGAGTTCTGCATCCAGAAGGGTTTCTCCCTGACACTATGGATGCCCAGTACCTAGTGTTTTCTGGCCCTTTGGAGGGGATCAAGTAATGTTTTTCAGTGAAGTAATTAATCTCATGATGGTAGGCCACAGATATCTGACAGTTTCCCTACTTGAATGTCCACAGCTGGAGAAGAGAATCTGAGAGACAAGAACTTGAAGGCCCAGGGCATGGGCAGAGGTTGTCCCTGGGACACCCTCCCTGCTCTAAGAGGCAGTTTTTCAACAATGCACTTTGGAAATCTTTAAACAAATCCCGGAAACATATCTGCATTTCTCTATCTGAGAGATCTAAGCTTTGACTCAGGTGAGGCAATAGAACACAAATATAAAGGCCAGCTTTGTTCCCTGCAAATACTCACACAGAGCCTTGCCTTGGTCAGGGGCATTTGTTAGGGTTCTTTGGAGGAATAGAATCAGTGAAAAATGTATGTATGATTATGCAAGGGATTTATTAAGTAGGACTACAAGATCAGAGGCAGGAGAGTCCACCATGATCACCCAGTGAAGAGCTAGGGGATTCAGTAGCTGCTCAGCCCAAGAAGATGACAGCTGAAGAGTGAGAGGGATCAAGGCTAAGCTCCCTGGCTAGGGCTCAAGGCCTGGAAGCTCGTTGGAGAGCCACTAATGTGTTGGAGGAGAGTCTGCATTGGAATGCCAAAGAAACTAAAGCTGAGCAGAAGGCCAATCTGCTCAGGAAGACTGGAGCTCTTAAAAACTGGGCGTACTTCCTTCTTTCCCTTTTTATTTCCTCCAGGCTAAAAACCTATTGGTTGGTACCACTCAAAACTGGAGGACCATTTGCTGGTCTACATGTCAGTCATACATAGGCACACCAGGAACTATGCTTTATTAATCTGCCTAGTCTCCCTTCCTTCCTTCCTCCCTTCCTCTCTTCCTCCCTCCCTTCCTTCCTTCTTTCCTTCCTTCCTTCCTTCCTTCCTTCCTTCCTTCCTTCCTTCCCTTCTTCCCTCTCTTCCTCTTTCTTTCTTTCTCCTTCCTTCCTTCCTTCCTTCCTTCCTTCCTTCCTTTCCCTCTCTCTCTCTCTCTTTCTTTCTTTCTTTCTTTCTTTCTTTCTTTCCTTCTTTCTTTCTTTGGTGCAGGGTCTTGTTTTGCAGCTCAGACTCCCATCCGCTGGGATTACAGGCATACCTGGTGTTGGTGGACAGCGCAAAGTGCCTGGGGTTCAGGGACCTGGATGTCATGAGGTTCCAGGGACCAAACTTGGGTCCTAACTCTTACCAAACAGGTGCCTAGACTGCTGAGCTATCTCCCCAGCCCTCTTGATCAATTTAAATTGACATGTCATGTTCAACAGTTGCACAAGGAGTGCAAAGCAGTCCATCAGTGTTGGCCTTCTTGGTTCTGGTGGCACTGGTGGTTCTCCTCCCTTTTGACTCATTTACCCAGACATAGACTGTGTCTTCCCAAGGATCTGGAGCTCTGAATACAGCAGGATCTGTGAGGCTCCAAGTAGATGTGGCTCCTGCAGTGCTGTTCTTTCTGGAGTTTTAATGCTGGCTGTGGTAACCCCTGTGTCCCTAGAGGGCCCGTGAACTGAGATTACAGGGGTTGTCGTTTGATTTAACTTTTTAGTTCATGAGTTTAAGTTAATTTTATTTTTTGAGACAGGGTCTTGTTATGGAGTTCAGGCTGGCTTTGAATCTGACTATGTAGCCTAGGTTGGCCTCAAACTGACAGTGATCCCCTTGCCTCAGCTTCCCAAGTGCTCAGATTATAGGTGTACAGTGCCATATCAGGCTGAGTTCATGAATTTTAGTTTTAGAAAGAAACAGTACCAACCCTAAATACACAGCTCCTGCATTCAGTTCAGAAGTAAGTAATCAGCAGTAACCTTCCAGAAGGCTCTAACTTGGGAGTGCAGGTGTGGCTGCTGCTGCTGGCTCATGTGCAGTCCACAAGGCTGGAACTCTTGGGGAAGCTGGTCCTGGCTCCCCAGTATGTGGGGATTTATAAGCTGTCCCCAGAATTCTGCAACTCCGCAGGTTAGGGAGACCACTTGTCTGAATAGCCTGGTGCTTTCCATTCCCAGCTGTGTGACCCACATGATTAATTGTCTGGTGCCTTCTGAGGCTCTTGTGTAAAGTGTAGACCTCAGTTGCTGGGGATTAAATGTGCTCAGGCCTATGAGTGCTTCAGACAGGCTGGTGCACAGCGTGGCTCCCTGATCTTGCCATCATCAGCAGAGACAGCTCTGATGGAAAGTGGTTGAGTCAAAAGAAAAACAAGTTTGTCTTCTTCTCATATCACATTAAACTCATATCTTGCCGTAGATGCTGGGCTCGGGACATAGCGGGTCTGTAGCTGTCGTCTATGCTTCGTAATGTAGGGCAGGGAAATCACAACCAGCATTAGCCCTGGATTCTGGCTGGAGTGTGAATATCAGAGCTGTGGAGGGGGAGTTCGCTTTATTCAGAGCAAGGGTGCAGCAGAAAGCGCCCTGTCAGTGTGGAACTCACAGACCTCTTTCACAGGAACAGGAAATGCCCAGCAGTGTGCAGCAGATATATGTGATAAAGGGGGCTGTTAGAGGTGCCTGCTGTTACTGTCCTGCTTATGCCAAGACCAGGGGCTCTCACATGGGCTTTGGGTCAGCTGGGCACCAGCATTACACATTGAGGGAGAGTTTTCCCTAAGGCCATGGTTTTCAACCTTTCTAATGCTGTGACTCCGCAGTACAGTTCCTCATGTTGCAATGACCCCAAACCAGTAATTTTTGTGGCTACTTCAAGACTGTAATTTTGCTACAGTTATGATTCAGAATGTAAATACTGGATATGCATTATGTATTCTCATTGCTAAAATCGAACATAATTTAAACGTAGTGATTAATCACAAAAACAATATTTAATTATATGTTGAGAAATATTTACTACTAATTCCAATAAATAACATTTCACCATGGCATAGCATGGGTTTTTTTTTTTTTTTTTTTTTGTCTTTTTTGAAACAGGGTCTCGCTATGCAGTTCAGGCTCGCCTTGAGCTCACTTTTGTAGCCCAGGCTGGTCTCGAACTCACATCGATCCTCCTTCCTCTGCCTCCCGAGTGCTGGGATTACAGGCGTGCGCCACCATGCCCGGCTAGCATGGGTTTAAATATGTGTTTTCCGGTGGCTTTAGGGCACCCCTGTGTTTTGGTCGTTTGACCTCCACCGGGGTCGCGACCCACAGGTTGAGAACCGTTGTCCTAAGTTCTCACGTGTTCCGGAGTGGGGTTGCTGGCAGTGAAATGGACCTTCGGAGGTGCTCTACTCACCAATGGAAGCATCCAGTGATGAGCCCCAGCTGAATGTGCTGCTGGGGGGCACTGAGTGGGGGTGGGGACAGCCCGGAAGGGCACAGTCTTGGCCCCAACTCCTGGTGGCTGCTCTGCTCTCTCTCCACTCTTGGCAACCGCAGGGTGAGTAGCCTTCTCTGGCCATTCCCTTGCTGTGTAAGATGGAGCACCAAAGCCGAGCCTTCAGAGCCAGCTGACAAGGCCACCCTCTTCTCCTTTAAGTTGCAGGTGACAGGTTTGTTTTCCCAGGCAAAGAAAGCTGGCTCCTTTGTGTTTTGTTTCTTCACCCTCTTGTGATGCCCACACAGGGTCCATTTGCCCACCAGATCTGTCTCCCTTCCTCCCATGCACATGAATCAGGGCACAGTGTGATGTTTTTGTTTAAATTAATATTTCAACTCTTTTTGGGGATTTCATATTCAAATTATGTTTTCCCTTCATATAACTTTCTTTTTTGAAAAAAAGAAAGATATCTGGCATTGGAAGAATGTCCAATTTGAGGGTCTGTTTTGAAAAAGAATGAATAAGTTCACTTCTGATAGTTTCGAGGTATTCATAATAAGCAAGCCCAAAATGAGCTTGTTTGAATGGTATCATAATTTGATTTTTGTTCTTCCCTCCCTTAAAACCAATACAGGCAACATCTTTAAAATTAAAGCTTCAGAAACTTCAGGAGAAAGCAGTTGAGGATGGTGATTATGATAAGGGTGAGTTTGGATTTGTTTGTTGATTATTTCCTCCTTGCCCTTTGCCTTTCCCTCCTTCACCTCTGCCTCCTTCATTCCTGGTGAACTGGACAACTGGTTTCTCTGATGTCTCTGTTTGGGAACAGTGGGCCACCTCACCTTACAGTGCTGTTATTTGGAGATTTCAGAGCACCTTATGAGCATTCAGCACCTTTGGAACGTAGGTATGTATACAAATAGGTAGAAGACTTACAAAATAAATTGTCAGCTTATCATCTGCTGATGTATAGCATATCTGCAATTAACTCCGATCATTAGAAATATTTGTTGAATGCCTGTGATGAGCCAGGTGGTGAGGCCAGCAATGGGACAGAAAGGTAGACACATTGTCTGGTCTTACAGTGCCAACACTAGAAACTTTAAGGAAGTCTTTTTTTTTTTTTTTTGACTTCAGACCCTCCAGGATCAGAAGTAGAATTGGGATAAATTCAGGAGGTGTCAGGCTGTGCCAAAGGGGTCAACCGCCTTACACATCCACGTGCAGTGCTAGAAATACCCAAGACAGAAAGGAAGTGCTGTGGTATAAGGCTGGAAGATAGTGGGCTTGGTCATGAAAACACACAGAAGAACAGAAAAAAACATGGCAGCAAAACAGGAGTTGTGCCAGAAACAGACAGGGCTGAGTGGACACAGGAGGATGGAGTGGGAGAAAGCTGCAGGCAAGATGGGTCTGGGAAGAGTCTCAGGGACCACAGAGGCTGGCTGCATGATCTCAGCCCCATCTCTGCTGGCCGTGGGAGAAGAGAGAGGGCCTGGTATGACTTCTCAGCCCCCCAGACACCCCTTGGTTGACAGACGCTGCTGGCATCTGGTTTAGGACACCCAGGCTTGGCCTAGAAATAGACTATGGACTCAGGGATTCTTTAGGAAGCGGGGCTGGGCTCAAGTCTTAGAGATTTAACCTCCTTGGCCTGTGTTCTAGTATTTCTCATTGAAGGCATCGTGGACTGTTTGATGTGGGACTCTATAGGGTGAAGTAAAAGAAGGTTGAGCATCCTATTGAAAGAAGTACGCAGAGCCAAAGCTGGCCTGTCTTCTCTGACTGTGGGTACTGCTGCAGTTTGGTTTGGAGAGGGAGGAGGAAGGGCTAGGGGTTCTTATGTTCTCTTTCCCCTCTTTCTATAGGTCAACAGATTTTATGACAGTGCTGGGTGGAGGGTGAGTGGAGGTGGCAAAGGCCCCTGGTGTTGGCCCTGTGGTCCTGGGCTCAGCTGTGGGTGGCACACACAGGTCACCTGTGGACCATGCTGCTTTGTGCTGGATGGGACAGTTAGGCTTAGGCCTGAGCTACTATCTGTCTATCTGTCTATCTATCTATCTATCTATCTATCTATCTATCTATCTACCTATCTATCTATCTATCTATTGAATGTGGTGCTGGGGATTGAGCTGTGGTCCCCTGCAGCTGCCTAAGCAGGTGCTTTAGACTGCTGAGCTATCTCACAGGCCCAAGCTACCCGCGCTTGCATGAGTTTTCATTCCTTTGTTCCTGCCAGCTCCACGCTCATCTGCTATGCCCAGATTGGAGTGGGGTGAGGGCAAGCCTTATATAAACTCTGGCTTATGTGAAAAGTATCTGTTGACAGCCTACTATCTCTAACTGTTCAGGCTGAATGGATATGGGGATGGCCTGGACAGGTAGCTTGTTAAAATGCAGATCCTAATTAAATAAGTTTGAGACTTTTCATTCATTCTTTCTGCCTTTTTTTTCTCCCTCTCTCAGAATGTTAGGGATTAAATACAGAGCCTTCAAATTGAGCTATTTCTCTGGCCCTTTTTATTTTGAGATGAGGTTTTGGTAAATTCCCTAGGCTGGGCTCAAGCTCCTCCTGCCTCAGCCTCCCAGAGTGCTGGAATTATAGACTTGTACCACCATGCCTGGCTGACCTTCCATTTCTTTTTCTTTTCTTTTCTTCCCTTCCCTTCCCTTCCCTTCCCTTCCTTTTCTTTTCTTTTCTTTTCTTTTCTGTGTTTAGCACAGGGTCTGCAGAGTCTGTTGGGTCTCACTACATGGACTGGACTTGTAGTGCTTCTCCTGTTTTCAGCCTCCCAAGTGCTGGGATTACAGGCTCACACCACCATGCCCAGTCTCAATTGCCATCTCAGCGCACCCTGGGGATGGGGCTAGCACTGCATACTGGGGATCAAACCCTGGCCATTGTGCCCTGCCTAAGCCGGTACTTTAGTTTGCTGAGCTATCAGGCCTGCCCTGACCTTCCATTCCTAACAAGCTTCCAAATGATATTCGTTTCTCAATCCTCTGAGCCATATTGTGGGTGACCGTGGCACCCAAGTCAGTGAATGATAGCTCCCTGCTCTTTGCCTCCAGGAGGAGGTAGTCCTGAAGGGGTGCGGCATGTGTGCAAGAATGAGAAACCTATGAACAATCTGTCCCTTCTAGTAAGAGAAGCAGAGATGGTTCCTCGAGGGGATCTTTCTCCTGCTGGAGACTGGGCCAGGGGAGGGGAAGAGCTGAGGGTGAGGGGAGCTCACAAAGAATTTGAGGGGTGGCGTGCTGTCCAGGGAGAGCACCTGGAAGGCCAGTGGCTAGAGGCTGGCCGCTGTTTGAGAGTCTGAAGCAAGCTCATGTCTGATGTAGGGCTCAGCAAGGCGCAGGGTCTGGCCTGGCCTGGTACATGTAGACCATTCATCAATCTCAGAGGCCAACCAGAGAGCATCAGGAATGGTGGCACGATGCTGAGGAGAAGCCCTTCTCATCTGGGTGTTGCTGCAGTGCCGTCTGTGTCCTTTCCAGCCTAGTTTCTTAGAGCTTCTAAAACCATTGGAAGGGTTGTGGAGTTCTGCTTTTCACATTCTGTGGGAACAAGATTCATTTTCAGGCCAGGCACACAGCCCAGCTATGCTCTGTGTCAGGCAGGGTCTGTGGAAACTGCAAGGTTTACCCCAATTCACTAAAGGAAGCTTATGTCTCATGGTTCTGAGACCCTTTTCTCTTTCTTTCTACTTTCCCTTAAGAAAAAGAGTTTGTGGTTCAGAGAGGCACAGTTGGGCAGTGTGGAAGGTTTCTCGTCTCCTCCAAGTGCTGGTACCACCCACCTCCATTTCTCTCTCTCTAGGGAAGCCAAATTAATATTTCCTTAAGTTACAGCATGCGTCTGAAAGGACTGGGAGGAAAAAGAGGTTGCTTATGGGGTTTTGCTTGGGATCTTTCTCCAATTCTCCAGCAGTTTCACTGTGCATTCCTGTGCCTGTGGTCAGCTGAAGGATGAGGATGAGACCTTGGTACACCCTGAAACAGAAGCTGCAGCCAGGCTCTGTGGTGCCAGGTCAGGCTCAGTGACCTGGCTGTGAGGGAGAAAAGAGGAGTGTGTGATGACTCGCCGTAGGCCCAGTGTCTGGGTCATCCCCTCACCTTTGTGCCCACAGTGTCCCCTGCTTTGTCCGTGCTCATTGACAACCATGCCCAGCACTTCACTTCCAAAGGGAGAAAGGATGTGCTGTGAACATAAAGGAGGCAAGTGTGGGCATTCAGCACTTCTGTGACAGGTACCATGGCCTGTGTGGTGCCTGGCTTTACTCTGCTGCCCTAGAATCGCCTTCTTGGCAGGAGAAGCAACCAGCCTTGCACTAGTGGCTCTATTCTTACTCTTGCTCCATATGCAATATGATGGAATTCAAGGAATCTTGGGGGCATAGCCAGCAAATTGATGACAGAAGGGACCAAGCATGAAACACACCAAAGGGAGACTAACTTGTCTCTATGTCCATGACCTCTGTTTTCTGAATTCTGCCTTGGGTGAGCTCTCTCCCTGACACAGTGGGGAGATGACATGTCACCCACACCCATACCCCCTGCATCTACGGGGAGCTGTCCTGCCCCTCTCAGGACACAGTGACCAGGCAGGGGCCTGCAGCCCTGACTCTTCAAAGGATGGTGGATGTGAGGATGCAGAGAGAAGCCCAGTGGGCTGCATTTGCATGGAAGGAGCAGATATCTTTAGGACAGCCCACATGAGAGGGAGGTGGGTGCCAGCTGGGGCGTGGGGAACTGGGATGCTGCTGTGGGCTGTCAGCTTTGCTGTGCTCTGTGACTTAAAGCTGGCATCACCTTTGCAATCTTCCTGAGGACAGGTCCAGCAGGTCCACTGCTATGACTGCCCACAGCAGAGCAGCCTGGCCCACGTGTGGGCAGGGGCAGTCGCTGCCTGTGGCACCAGGGCTCTGGAACAGGGCAGGGCCCACTTTCCTTAACAGAGGCTTATTCCTCTTGAGGCCATGCTGCCAGGGAGGCTTGCTTGCCCCTTTGTTTGGGGGTGACATGGCTGCTGCAGTCATACAACTCAAATCATATGGGGGTATTACAGACTCATATCCTTTTATTCTGTATTTTTACAATAACTTATGTATTTAGATATGTGACTATTTACTACTGAATTACAGTTGACTGCACACTGCTACCAAATTGTGTACCATGGTAAGCACAGTGACATAATATTCAAACTTTTTTTCTTAGTGTTTTATTCCTTTGTGGATTTATGGAAAAATTGCAAGGGGATATTTATTTATTGGACATTTATTCTTCTCATAGGATAAACCATTCTAAACTTGGTTATAGTTTCAATTTATACATTGGAGACTAAAGTATTCTTCCTAGTGGTTTATAACCTTTGAAACCACCAGCTGACTCTTTCCTAAGGAAAAGTTTTTGAAAATTTTAGTACTTTGCCATCAGCCTTCCTCCTTAGAATTTGTAAGTAAAATCTTAGATTTGGAGAGATTAACTTAAAATTGCTGAAATTTTGACAATAGTAAAAATAACTATAGCAAGAAGCAGTAATTCCTAAAATTAATAATCTGTTGGGTCCACTCTGAAGATCTGAAATTTTGACAATAGTAAAAATAACTATAGCAAGAAGCAGTAATTCCTAAAATTAATAATCTGTTGGGTCCACTCTGAAGATCATTCTCAGAGGGGAAGAGGATAAAGAATGGGAGGGAAGGGGGAGGCAATAAGGTATGGAAAAGGAGGTAGGCCATGCTATGCACAGAGGAATATAAACATTACTCACTACATACATGTACTGATAAACTAAAAGAATTTTTAAAAACACTTCAAGTGGCCTGTTCTAAAGACTTCTAAACTTTACTGATAATAAGGCAAATTGTACATGCCTGGAAAGCTATGCAGATTTGTGACTGTCTGGGCATGGGTAAATCCTCCGTACTGTTTGTGTGAGCATTCCCTTCCCAGAATGCATCCCTGTGGTCAAGTGATGCAGGACTGTGTTTCCAAGCCCTCTGCTTCATAGTGGCAGCCGGGGTGAAATGGATGCTATCCTTTCCTCCCAAGCATGGCCTCCTCACATGTTAGTCTCCTCTGGTATAGATTTTCCAGAAACTCTTGTACTCACTTTCCCAGGAAGCAACAGACACAATGATTTGTTTCTGTGCAGAGTCTAGGAGGATTTGTATGTTGGGCCTAGCCAAAGTTCAATCCATCAGCCAGTTATTAGGCAGATAATAAAGGGCCGAAGGGACCCACATCCTGTCACTAAACTGACTGATGGGTGGATTTTATTGGCAGAATTAACTCTTCTGTTTTCTGCATAAAGTGACTTTTAAAAATAATTACATACTCAACCTGAGATAGTTAAACATGTCTTCATCATGAGCTATGAAAATTTTAGCAAGACTTTTTTGCATTCCTTTCTCTTTTTCTATATATTTTTAGTTGAGTTATGATTGGCATTTCTGTGAGCTGTGAAATATCTAATACTAGCCCAGAGAAGCATGGCCAGCTTAGCAGGCAGAGTGAAGAGCTTGGGGATGTCCCAGGGTGGGTGAGCAGATGCGCATCAGCATGGTCCTGCCTGGCTTTTGTCATGTTCTCTGTCCTTGTCTTAGTCACTTTTCTTGTTGCTGAGACAAAATACCTGAGGGCCAAAGTTAAAGGAGAAAGGTTGATTTAGCTCACAGTCTGTAGAGGTTTCAGTGCATACTTGGCTGCATGCAAGGCAGGGTGGTGTGGCAGAGGAGCAACCATTCTGGCAGCAGCAGCAGATACCAAAAGAAACGAGAGGAGGAGGGAGCGCCTCTGTCCAGCTCTTATACCGTGTGCAGGCTACTTGGCTTAGGACAGATACAGCCCTCACATCATGACTCCCAGTATTAGCCCACGGACCAATCACAGAGCATAGATTGAATATTCCGTGAACATAGCACCTCTGAAAAGCCTGCTCCCCATGATTACATGAGGCTCTGGGGGACATCCACATGCAGCTGTATCAGTTTTGAATGCTGCTTTGCTTCCAGATCAAGCAGGAACGATGCTACCCTGCTGTGTGTGTGGGCATCATCGTGGTGCCTCTAGCTCAGGTATTAGAGATTATTTGCTTCCTTTTCCTTCTTTGCCTTCCCCACATCCCCACCGACTGCATGTTAGCAAACACTGCGAAGCAGGAGGTGGGTATTTCTGAGGAATATCTCCGCCAGGAGTTAGCACCACATGTAGAAAATAAGGCGCAGTGATTTGGCCTATTTTCTATTTGGCAATAAGAAGCTCATTTGTACATAGCCTGATGTCTTTCAGGCCACAAAAACACTGGGGAGGGAGGTAAAGCAATGCATATTAAAACATGCAAATTATAATGAGGCATGTAAAGCTTGAATACTCTTCCTGTCTTTCTGTGATAAACTGTTTCCTCCGCTGTCTAAATTTTATGACCTTGCTTCTTTCCTGCTTTGATTCTCTGTTGGATGACACTAAGAAAAGGAAGTCAAAAACCTATTCTGGCTTTGTAGAAGTCCCAGTACTGGTCAGCCTGGCTTTGAGAGATAAAGGAAAAAATGAAGAGGGGGAGGGGGAAAATGGAACATGGATGGAGTGCTGGACTCAAGCCCGAAGGAGAGACCAGTGCCCTCTCGTCCTGGGGCATCTCCTATTTTTCTGACTTGCAGTCTCAGGCAGAGAGGATGAAGGTAAATTTCCCATGTAACTGTTTAATCTCTGTTTAAAATATAGAGTCACAAACACAGCAGTCATGACCTCAGCATGGTGGTAGTGCTGTGGCGTTCCTGCCCTCCAAGGTCTTCCTTATACTTCAGAACGCATCATTGGACAGCTAATTTGTTTTGATAAACTGTCCAGGCACTTAATTAAATCTTGCATCTCATCTAATAACAAGTTATAGTGAATACTATTCCTGACACGCAGCGGGTGGCAGAGTGACCCTCCTGAGCTGGGCAGCTCTGTGCCATTCTCTATGCCCCCTGTGTGTCGCTGTCCAGGCTCCTGCTCCCCTTTTGGTGGGCAGGTGAGGACAGGGCTGCCCTGGAGGGCCTACCTTTAGGAGATGAGTCATGCCTACATTTTCAGGTTATCTAGGGAGAAATAAAATCCTCCTTGGTCTATAAATGTCTGGACTTTGTCTACAAAGTCTTTGGTTGCAAGGGGAATGACTGTCCTTCAGAATGGGATGATCACTTACTGATCAGGAGGAAAGTTATATGATTTATTTTGGTTTGCAGTTGCAGTCAATGCATGGTTAACTGGCTCTAGGGAAGAGCTGACAGGGCAGGGGTCCTAGAGGAGGGAAACAGCTCACCTCATGGTAGCTAGGAAACAGAGACTGAGAGTTGGAGCTGCTGAGGGAAGTGCTCCCTACCAGGCCACACCTTGGAGGACCCGGTTCCTCTGGTCAGGTCCCACTTGCTACAGCACAATCAGCTGTGGCGCACCTGTGGTCCAATCTTTTTCTACAAGTTCTGCCCTCGGACTCTTGGGGAACATCGGACATAACAGCTACGATCACTGTTTCTAGGACACATGTCCTTGCCTTATACTGGCTCGCCCTGGCTCACTTTCCTCCCTTCTTTTCCTGCCACATGTGTCCATCCCAGGCCACCTTGTCCTCTCCTGCTCCCTCAGTTTTCCCTGAGGACAGAGGGCTTGGCTTGCACTTCTCCCCTCACCTGCCTTCTTGGTCCTTTGAGGCCATCCAAGGCAGGTGCCAGTCCCCTTCTTTGGGTGTTTTGAATGTCACATATTCATATTTCACTCTAATATCCATGTGGGCTGTTTCCTTGGCTAAGCTCCTTGAGAAGAGAGTCTTCATTTAGTTTTGTTTGCTATTTATTTATTTATTTATTTTGTCTTTTTGAGGCAGGGTCTCACTATGCAGTTCAGGCTGGTCTTGAGCTCACTTTTGTTGCCCAGGCTGGTTTTGAACTCACATCGATCCTCCTGCCTCAGCCTCCTGAGTGCTGGGATTATAGGCGTGTGCCACCACGCGCGGCTCTTGCTTTTTATTTTTTAAAGACAAAATACTTTACTAAATGCAGATGCAGTAAACTTAAGAGATAGCTTTTGTTTTTCCATTGACAACTCTTCACAACCTAATTAAAATTTTCTCTCTAACATCTAGCATGGTACAGGCCAAAGTTGCTTCTCAGAACACTGAAGGTTAAAAATACACTTTACCTTCAATGATGATTATTGCCACTGCTAAAATGTTAGTAATTAATTCTGTGAGCAATGTGGTCATAAAGTTTTAGGTCAACCTTATTAAAAATCTGATAACAAAGGCAGGTTCTACCATTAATTAGCTGTGCAAGCTTGGACAAATTATTTAACATTCTTGGGCTTCAGTTTTCCCCATCTGTAAATGGGATAACTATGTTGTTTAGAGAATTAAGCGGGGGCAGTACACGTTAGATGTTGGAGTTATACATTACACTGAGTGAATGTGAGTTAATAGAATTGCATTCCCTGGTGAAGTATGTAGATAAGATGGCTCTATACCTCTCATCTTTGTATTTTTCTGCTCATATTGCTTGCAGATTATTGACTCAGAAAATCTGGGTGTACCTCATTTCATGCACTGTGAGAAGGGATTTTTTTGCTATTTCACAATAGACAAACCCAAGTTATTTTCCACCACAGTGTGTTGAGTGGAAATGACCTTTAGCAGCAGATGACAGTGATGTGGCAGAATGGACAGTTTTCCACTTGACCTTTCTGTGGCGTGCCAGCTTGTGTCATGATGCAGAGTAAGTTGTCCCTGACAGACTTGATGGTGCGTGAGCTGACAGGGCTCATCGTTTGGAGGTGGACAGGCACTGAAGAGCCCAGGGAGCTCCAGAATGTGGGACTGCCATGTGCCCAACAGAGGCCTGGGATGCCGACTGCTCAATCACTGCCAGAGCGTTTAGTGTAATTAGCTCCTCTGGGAGTCTGCTTGTAGAGGAGATGCACTCATAATGAGTGTTTATTGTCAAGGACTTGGTGATTCTGCGTGTGGCCCTCCCCCTCATCCCTTTGCCTTTTCTGTCTTTGTTACCCCCTTTCCTTTCTTTTTAATTTTTTGTTCTTTATCACATTTTGACTTTTCCATTGTTTTACTTTTGCTAAATTTTACATCTACCTATTTATCTATCTGGCTTGCTAAACTGGGCTACCTTCCTCTACTTTTTAACTCTGGATATTTTCCCAGGCTTTCCCTAGGAGAGCCGAGGTGGCTCTCCTTGATCCAGGCCATCTTGGGGCTGGTGTAGTTCCAGACACAGTGGGAAAGGGACTGCTCTCAGGTGTTGCAGGTTTGGTGCAGGAAACTGCTGCCAAGAATCCACCCTTGGGATTATCCTTCATCTTGATAGTAACTTAACTACCTAGTCATTTATGGTGGCTCAGGTCAGCTCTTCAGGGACCCACAGAAGGGTCCCATTTTTGTTTGGGAGATAAGGGCAATTGTAGGTTCTAATCATGACAGTTAACAGAATGGAGGGTATGCCACTGCCCCCAGTTCTTGGCCCCCATTCAGGTGGCCAGGATGGGAGAAGTCACATCTTCACCTGTTAAATGGGTCCAACAGCACCTGCCATCTATATGCTAGGCTGATGTGAGAACCAAGGAGATAATACTTATGAGAACTGTGCTCCTGGGAAGGGACCACTGGGTATGGTTCTCTGCTTTTAAATTTTTTCCACACTAAACAATGAAAAAAGGAAAAAAAATTAACAGAAAAAAAGTAGAAGGAAATTAATATAAAAACCCTATCATGGTGATTTTTCTCTCCTTGTTGGGACAAAATACGTGACATGCACGAGTTTCAGTCCATACTTGGCTGGCTCCAAGACAGAATGGCACACGGCAGAGGGTAGTCATTCTTGGTGGTAGAAAACAGCAACTGGCAAAGGGAGGAGCAGCAGCTGCAGCTGCTAGCAAGCCTCTCTCCCTTCCTTGTATTGCATTCAGGCTCTCTGCCCCAGGAAGGTGTCGCACTCATACCTATAATCCCAACACTGGATCATGAATTAATCACCAACTTTAGAAGCTACCCTAATGACTTTGAGGCTTTGAGGGGGGACAACCAGACATAAACCATAGCACACCCTATGGAAAGCCTCAGAACCACTGGTTTCTGTATTCTGCCTAGTATGCACGTGTCAGAAGCCCACCTGGCTTTTGAAATAGGCATTTGTCTATATCAAACAGAGGGTTGCAAGATCATCTTTCAGTTTGCTCAAAGGCCTTATATGATGAAATGTTTACCTCTGGCATAGAGACCTCATGGAGCAACAGAAATTTGGAGGTGGGGTGGATATACTTTCCTCAAGAGCTTTGAATCCAAAAGCTTTTGGGTGCAGGAAATTGCTTTTCAGACTGTGTCCCCAGTGGCTATAGACCTGCTTGGGGAGGCTGATGGGCAGTGCCACAGGAACATGCAAGCACGGTGGCTCTCCTCTGAGATTAGCAGTACTTTGGTGTTCATAGTGAAAGGGGTCCATTCTGAACAAGAAAAGAAAAAAAAAATCTAAGAACTCACTGGACACATTTGAAAAGCATTGCTGCATGCAGTCAAAAATGACTCCAAGGAAACCCAAAATCCAAGGTGAGGGGAAGAAAGAGACACGTCCTAAGCTCATGCTTCTTTCTCATATTTCATGGATCACTGACTCTGAAGTGTCCAAAACCACAGCTGGAGGTGCTTAACCTGAAAAGCCCTCAGTGTCTTCCTCTGCTGGAATTGAGCCCTGCTGTGAGGTAGATCCTTCCAGATGCTGTGCTGCTATAGTGCTTCTGATGAGCCCAAGCTAGTGGCTTCCAGGCCAGATGTCAGGATGCTGCACACACCCCATAAGTCCCAGTCTAGGATGCCATTTGGTGGTCCCTCTACCTAGAGGGAGCTGCTTTCTCTTGGCAGCCAGAGACAGTTGCTTTGGACCTACCAGACAAGCCTCAAGATCCTGAACTGAGATCTGATGAGTGAAAAGCCCTGCTCCCAAATTTAGACAAAGCAAAACAAATGGATATCCGCAGAGCATCAGCTATTCTTCCTTTAGACACAATGAAGGGAAAGAGCAGGCCCAGGAGGAAGAACCGAACCAGTGTCCAGGGGTCTCCTCTCTGCTATAGAGGAGATCAGTGACTTTTTGTCATTCCCCAGCTTTTCTATCAGCACAGCAGTTGCTGGATGCTGGCCTTGGGCCCTAGGAAAGTTGAGTGGGCATTTCTGCCCATCCTGCAACTCCTACTCTGTTTCCCAGGCCCTTGTCACAGCATGAAAAGCCACCATTGTTCCGGATTTGAACAACTGGAATTTTGTAAGGAAAGGAAAAACCCCACCCCCAAATCCATGGAAAAATATGCTAGGATTCATGCCAGTTATGGGAATGAAGCTCTGGGGCAGTATAGTTAAGGTCTCACCCTCCTTGTGACAGTGTGATCTCACTGTGGGCAGAACACCAGGTGAGTAGAGGCTCCTCTGAAAACTCAGATCTGGGGGCTGATCATCTCCCTTCTGTCTCTGGTGCCACCTCTGAGGCCAGATGCCCTGGCCGTGGGCTTCCTCCATGGAACCTGCATCAATCCCACCCAAGGCAGAGCTGTTTCTCTAGGCAGCCTCCTGGCCACATCAGAAGCTGACTTCCTTACGGCAAGGCTGACTTCCTTACTAGTCTGCCAGAGAGAATGTGGACAAGCCCTGGCCCCTTTTTGGCTTGTAATGTCGTCTGTGCTGGTGACTTTTGCCTCATCAGCCAGGCCACGACACCCCATGCTACTGCCAATCTCAAACCCAGGCCTGTGATCATGGCTCTTCCTTTCCTTGGAGGGTTACTTCTGCAGCCAAGCTGAGGCCCCATCCTCCTTGATAACCTCCCTTCTCTCTCCTTTTGGGTGGCCATGGGGTTTTTACTTGTTCAAGTGACCTCAAGTATTGGTGGCATGTTGATAGCAGCTGGCACCAACATCTGGACAGCTAATTTTCTAGTGGCCATTGGCTTTCACAGCTTGTGATGTTGACCCTGGAAGAAATATGAGTGGCCAGTGCCACAGGGAACAGAAGGGCTACCTGTGCTGGCCTTGCCTGTCTGTCTTCTGCATCATTTAAATGAGTCTTGCTCTCCATCCCCGGAGAGGGCCTTACCACTTGCTGATCGGTTGGGCGGGCAGTTGATAAAGGGCTGCTCTGGTGCCACCATGGACTTTGACTGCTCCACTGAGCACCATCTGTCAGGTGCTGGGCAGTGGTGTTACCTGGATGCCTCCTGGGATGCTTCAGGTTTGCTGGCCTGCGTTGGTCCTAGGCCTGGTGTTTAATTAATTATAGGATTACTAATGAATAAAGGATGTGTCTGATAGAATCAAGCTGGAGCAGGGCTGTCCTGATTATTGCTTGGAACTTGATAATTAAAAAGTATAGTATCATTTTTGTCTTCTTAAAATGCCAGCACACCCAAGCTCCCACCACTCATCTACTCGTACCTGTAAGGTGATAACATAGATGAATGTGTGCCAAGTGGTATTAGTGAAAAAGCCCATGGTTATAGTCAAGGCTTGCAGGGGAAATAGATTTCACACAGGACACATAATTTATAAGATTATTTTGTAATATTCACCCAAAGAGTCTCAAATGCCAAAGAATGCTGGAGATCTGTCCATGCACTAGCAGGCCAAAGAATCCAACCGAGGGCCCAGAGCACAAGGCAATGTCCTGCAGGAGTCCAAATGGATGCCTAGGGCCCACAACACTGTCTCATGCACTTCAGTATTGAGGATCTGTGCTGGGAAAGCCCAAAGACCAATGGTGTAAGCTAGAGAGTCTGCGCCAGCAGGATGAAGGATCTGTGCCACCAGGCTGAGGGATCTGCACTGGAGGCAGGATATGATGCTCAAGGTAAGGACCAGAGCTCCTCTGAGGGGAACAAAGCCATCCTCAGTGATAGCAGGGAGCTGAGTTCCTCTGATGATGAGAACAGCTGAGCTCATATCAGGCAAACCAGCACAACTGTCTTCTCCAGGAGAACCAAAGCACACTGTCTTCCTCTCCAGTTTTTATGTTGTGGCAACAATCCTCTGGTGGGTCTTCTGCAGCCAGAGCCATGCCAATTCAGTTACACTGGGTGTTAAAAGCTACTGTTAGCTAATCCACCACACCCATAAACTCCCAGTCATGCCTAGTCTCACAGCTTTATTTCTTTTCTTCATGGACACTTGCTTCCCTGTGGTTTCATATCAGTCATGAACTAATTTTCTGCTTCTGGTGTGGTTGCTGAGGTGTGGGGTAAAACTTCTTAGTTACTCACATGTCTTACTGTTCCTTGAGAGGCTCATGGTTTGAAGATGGCTCAGAGCTTGGGGTGCTGCCTGACTGAGAGGCTGGGGAACTGACAAGAGCTGGGAGCGGGGACAGCAGCAGGTGAATTAGCGGAAACTCCAGCATGGAGCAAATCTGGCCTTAAGCTCCTTCCTGTGTGGTGTTGGGCCACATCAAAAGTGTGTTGGGTTTCAGAGACCACCTGAGTGGAGATAAACCCAAATCAGTAAGCTGGGCCTGCCCCAGCAAGCTCTGAGCCATTCTTATGTTTGAGATGATTTTTCCACTTGCATTTTTCAAAACTGTCCACTGACACTGGTTTCCTGCTGTGCCTCAACAATCCAATGGCACATGCTGGGCTGGTTGGCAATGTTATTCTTGTATGTGAGAGGAGGCAGTGGTGTCTTGGGGGCCAGTAAAGACCACAGAGGCATCAGTGCAAATCTAGGACTGAAAGCTGGGTAATTAAAATTAAATCATTTTAGCTTTTGACTTTTTTTTTTTTTTTTTGTCTTTTTGAGACAGGGTCTCGCTATGCAGTTGAGGCTGGCCTTGAGCTCACTTTTGTAGCCCAGGCTGGTCTCGAACTCGCACCAATCCTCTTGCCTCAGCCTCCCGAGTGCTGGGATTACAGGCGTGAGCCACCACGCCCGGCATTTTTTATTTTTAATTAATTTATTTATTTTTTTAGCTTTTGACTTTTTAACCAAAGGATTTTACACAGAGGAATCACAGTCCCCTTTCCTTCATTTGTTTGATGTTTGTAAATATCCTTAGATGTTTACTTTTATGGTAACATGTCACATGAACTATTAATACCATATTAATATTTTAGTTTCAACTTTAAATCAAAGGTTCATGTTTTGAGGAGGTCCAAGGCACCCTGCATTCACTCCATGATTACTAAGTGCCTTTCGTTCAAAAGCAGTAGATACTGGGACTCTGCTCTCAATACAGCAAAACAAACCTCTACCTTCAGGAGCCTTCACTGCAGACCAGAGAGCACCTGCTGGGTTCCCACCTGGTTAGACCTCAGCACCCAGGGGAGTTCTGGAGCTGCCAGCTCTTCCTTCTGTAACTCAAGAGTCTCAGGTGCTCTGCCTTGAATGAATCTTAAACCCCTAGAAGGCATTGTCCACGGACTGGGACCTCTTGCCGTAGGTAGAATTCAGTTGACTCTACAAAGGACCTGCAGTGTTTCTTGTACCTGCATTTGCTTGCTCTTGCATGTTTTGCTGGGGAATACATTCCTATAGATGCAGTTTATCTCTTGGGTCTGTGCTGTTCCTGAGGAGTTGAGGAGGTGCTTCTCAAATTCATCCTGTATCTTTGGCATCTTTTGGCTTCTCCTTACTGTTTGCAGAGGTGGTGCTCAAAGCCAGCGCATATGCAGGTTCACAGTGTGCTGACTGCATCCTATTTGTTAGCCCTTCATTCACTGGCTGCAGTTCTGCTGTTTCTCTCTATTAACACTGCCTTTGAGCTGAAGGTCACTGCTTTACTTGCATCATCGTGTTTCAGCCAAAAGAAAACAGCTTCATTCTACTTTGTTCCAAGAACTAATATTCTAGCACGCCTTGTGCCTTTTGATTGGATTTCATCCTAATTGGAATATCTGAGGCTAGTGGAAATAATTTAATCTAAGTTTTTTTTTTTTTTGGACCAGGCAGTTGTATCTAGATCCCTTTATGCCATGCAAAGAACTTAAGCTGTGCGTGCTGCCGAGTCGTTAGCCAAAGACTAATTTAGCACAACTCTCTTGGCAATGAGTGTAACACTGGTGTGTTCACTTGTCCATTCCTGAAGGGGATGGACACACCAGTGTGCCTCTCACTATATATTTTAACATAATGATGATAGTGGCTGCTCAATAATGTACCCCTAATCGCCTGAATTCCCTTGGAGATGAAAATGTTAAAAGATGTTCTACCAAAAACAATTAAGCCTTAAACGATTACAGGTTGCAGCGATTACCATTAAAAGGGTGAATGAGCCTGCGGTTTTTAAGCACTGACAAGCAGATGTGTCCAGCTAATTTTCTATGAAAACACCAGCAGAGCAAATTACTCCTGAAAAGTCTATTCATAGCAACTAATTGGATGCCATGTCCAGTTTAATTCTGAAAATGGAGCGCAACCAAAACCCAACAGAGAGGAACAATGAAGAGATATCTGAAGTCTCCTTTGTGTGGCTTCTAAAATAACTGCAGAGGGGCCTGGCAGAATGGCTCAGTGGTCTAAAGCGCCTGCTTGGGAAAGCTTGGGTGGCTTCAGGGACCGCGGTTCGATCCCGGGCACCACATGCTGCGCCAGCCCAGCCCTCAGGGCGGGCTGAGCCAGCCATAAAAATGAGTGAATAAAGAAGCAAAGGTTGTGAAACAATAAATAAATAAATAAATCTTAAAAAATTAAAAAAAAAAAAAAAAAAAAAAAAAAAAAAAAAAAAAAAAAAAAAAAAAAAAAAAAAAAAAAAAAAAAAAAAAAAAAAAAAAAAAAAAAAAAAGATAAGCTGACATGTAAAAAAAAAAAAAAATAAAATAAAATAAAATAACTGCAGTGCCAGTTGCATTTTCACTGTCTGAAGGAGCACCCCAATGTATCAAAGGGCCCCAAACTTGCAGTGCGTGTAGAGGAAGGTCAAGGAGCCCACAAAGGAGAAGGTCAAAAAATGGCCATTGGGATTTCCAGCACTGCTCGTCCACAAAATCACTGCTAATGTGGAGAGGGCTTAAAGGCCACTGGCTGAACTTTCAAGTTGTAATGTGGTTTGCTAGAGATTCCCTGGGTTTGAACTGGTAGGTTCGGGGTGAGATGTTATAGTGTGTCATAAAGAACTGCTCTCTTAATTACCCTTAATCTACCTCTTAAATATTAATATGCAAGATGTAGTGTTAATCTATTTCTTAGCCAGGCATGTAGATTGCTAGGTTGGTCAGCTGTTTACTACAGGACTAACCATTTTGGTAATGACTGAACATACATTGAACTTCATATGGCATAAAATTCTTCTATGTTGGAGGAACTGGAATTACTTTTTATGTTTTTATTTATTTATATTTGGTACTGGGAATCGAACTCATGACCTGTCACTTGCTGGATGGGTGCTGTGTTGCAGAGTTATATTCCTGGCCCCTAAGTTTTAAATAAGAATTTCTCTTTTAGAGTTTACTTATTTTTAAATGCATGGAAAAATAATTTTTCTGTATAGGCTTGCCTTCTTATGCTTTTCTGTGTAACTCAGAATGGAAAAATAGTTCTGAGTTCAGGGCTTAGGTTTCCAAATGATGCTGTATAGAAATTTAATGATTAGAGGGGACTTTAAGAGGATATTATGTTGTAACTTAGTTTTAAAGCATATTACTCCTAAAGCCATGCTATATATTTTTATTACATGATAAAAGTTATACTAATTTTATGCATTAGAAAAGCTATGGCTGGGTATGGTGGTACCAAAACTGTAATCTCAGCATTCCAGAAGGCTGAGAAAGGAGGACTGTAAGTTTCAAGCCAAGCTTGGATAATTATTTGACTTAGCATGGTTCTATCTCAAAACGAAAAATAAAAAAGAGTGAAGGATATGGCTCAGTGTGAAGGTCTTGGTCAAAGAAAAAAGTAGAAAGATGTGAAGTGTAAAAAACTGAGTTAAAAGAACTGTGGTGGGGGAGCAGTGGCTCACATCTTCTTAGAAGGTTGAGGCTGGAAAATTGTAGGTGGAACAACTTTGGGAGATCCTGTCTCAAAATAATGTGAAGGCCCAGGCTGTAATTTAGTAGAACTGTGTTTGCCCAGCACATGCAAAGTCTTCAGTTCAATCTCCCCCTTCCCCCAGAACTGCAAAAAGAACACAAAGAAAGAAAACGAGAACTGAATTTTACCTGTTTCCACTTATAAAGTGGAAGTGCCAGTAAAAGTCTATTCAGTTTTCTCATAAACTGCCTTGTTGGGGACATCCTCAATTAAAATGTTGTTTTAAGAAGTTGACTTAGTGGCACCATTGGGGAGATGAGGTTGCTGGAGAGCCCACTTTCTGAGACCTGAAGCTAGGAACAGAGGATGAAGGCTCCCCAAGTGGCTGCCCCGAAATCCCAACCCCAGCTGGTGAGTACTGGGACAAACCTGCTAAGCCACGGTGTCCCCTCCTGCCCATGGCTGCTGTGGAACTCGTAGCCACACAGACTTGATCCCATGAGGGATTGCACACTCTACAGCTGAGTGTGGTGGCACAACCTGGTTGTCTCATTTTTGTGGCTAACCATGGAAAACTTCTGGGTGCTTGGAGCTTTCCACATGCTGTATCATGACTTTTCTTATAACCCTGCATCTAGCATTTAATCAGGTTGGAAATGAGTAGTGGACACCATAGACACTCACCTTATTCTCCTGTGCAGAGATGGCTTTGTTGGTGTTGTGCGCTGTGTCCTTTCTGGCTGGTCTCATTGTGTCCCTGAGCCACATTCCTCTTTGAGTTCTTTATGGAATCTTCTGCATCATGGCAACTTGGAAATAAAGTCAAGAATGCTCCTGCATCAGTTAGGGCCCTTGACTCCTAATAAGCAGATAAAAAGGTGGGTGGTTCTATCTTCACCCCTCTATGGAGGGGAGGCAGGAGGGAGGTGGGAATTGTGTAGTGGCAAAGAGGCACAGGTGAGGAAGAGATACTGGTATGGGTGGCTGCAGTGGGAGCAATTGTGGTGGTGGCAGGAGCAGTGATGGTGTTGGTAGCAGTTTGCGGGGCTCACACGGCAGGGTGGTGGCCGGTTCCTTGGCACTTGGAAAGAAGTGAACAAACTGTTTTCATCCCTTGGATAATTGCCAGGGCAGAATCTCCCGACCTCCTTCAGATCGTCATGAGCATTCTGTTGGGCCAGTTAGTGATTTCCCGAGGGCCCTTGGTGACAGACATCTATCAGCAAGACAGTACTGTGATCCATTTAATGTGTGGTACAAGAATGCTTTGAAATGACCCACAGTCCAATCCTCCTTCCAAAAGCTCAGGCCCTCAAGGGATTTGCATGCTTTCTGATGAGTCTGTAAGCTGCTGCTTTAGTATTGCTTGCAGTATGTATTGACAGAATGTGCACATGTGTGTTCACACATAGGTACACACACACACCCATAAACATGAACACACAAACACAAACAGCTTGCTAGTCATATGACACACCAGAGCCTGAGGTAGGTATGTAGGAGTTTCCTTACTTTTGTTATTTTGATGGCTCACTGTTTATTATTTTGCATGGTAATTTCTGCTGGGGAAGAATAGATTCTTCACACCACAGAGTGTACTGGAATATGCCAGAGAAAAGAAGGACAGGGCACGTAGGGCAGGGCAGCAGGTTGCATGCTGCGCACTGAGGGGTGATTATACCCGTCAGATCCATGCTTGCCTCCAGAGTTACGGTGCCATCTCCAGAGGCTGGCTTTTCCTTTTATAGCACATCAGAGTGATTTCCCAGCCTCCTGCCACACATCTCAGGCTTAGAATACATTTGCAGAAAGCCTCTTTCCTGTTCTTTGAAAGGATGTGTGACCCATGGAAACCAGGCTTACCCTAAGCAGCTTAGCATTAAGAATTTGAGGAAACCAAATCCCCACCTTTATGCAAAAATCAAAGGCTAGTGTAAGGAACCAGCAAGTTAATAACTTTCCAAATAATAAGCAGCTCAAGATTTTGCAGCTGATTTTGTAAGCAGAGAAATTGAGATAAAATCATTCATAATCATAGACTGATTGCCAAAGCTCTTAGTTCCTCTCAGTTATTTTTACATACCGGTAATCATAAAGGACAGATAATGTAGACATATAATTTTGCATCCTGTTTTTATCTTGTAATATTCAAATATTTCCCCACTGTTTTTCTTATTTCTCTTGGCTTTCTGCACACCATCCTGTGCATGGGCATGCCGCAATCTACTTACCCATCCTGTCCACTTTCGTGAGTTTCTTTGTTTTGACTTCTCAGTGTTTTCTGTGAGAGAGAGAGGTGGAGAAAGTGGACAGTGAGTTGCTGGAGTGATTCGCGTTTGCACAATGCACTAGGGCAGGTAGGGCAAGATGTGGCATCTGTGGAAGCACCCCACCTTCCTGAAGAAGGCATGCAGTGGAGGAGGACAGAAGTTTTGTCACACAGACAGGCTTGTGGGCTTTGTTTTCGAGTCCACATGGCTGCATGGCTAACCCTGAAGAATTTATTAAGTTTTCTGTAAGCTTCAGTCTTTCTTTTGCAGAGTGGGACTCTCAGGCCTCCCCCACAGGGTCGCAGTGGGCATATGGCAGTGTGCTGGGTATCAAGCACGGTTTGTGAAATGGGAATCATCTAATTCTTATTTAGCTTTTACCTCGAGCCAGCTGTGTGCCTGGCACTGAGCTTGATAAAGATGGTCAAGGCTCAGTGCCACCCAGGGCTTTCCCTGTTCTCCTGAGACCTTGATGAAGGAATGGCAGAGAAGCCTCATGTGCTGCAGGGATGGCTTCTAGGTGGTGAAAGGGGAACAGCCTGGAGGCTGGCACCAGAGATACTCAAGCTCTCAACCTGCTTTTGCCATACATTTGCTTTTTGAGACTCGAGGCAAATCACGTACATTTTCTGTGCTTCACTTTCTACATTGTGTAATACTACTTGGCAAGTTATTGTGAAGCTCAGACCTGGTGCTGAGTATGTAGTAGATGCTCAACAATGATTATTATGCTTGAAGTCTGTGTACCCCCCCATGATGACTGACTTTTATGCAAATAAACCTGACAAACTCCAGTGTTGGAAATGTTCAAGATAGACTGTGTGTGTTCAGGAGAGTCGGAAATACATTTTACTGCAATCTGATTCTTTGGGAGCTGGTCATCAACATAGGATGTGTATGGTAATGTGAATTAGACCATGCAGCCCCCAAGGAACTGCCTTTCTTGGCCATTATGTAAAACTCAAAGAAAAATGCCTTCCAAAGCTGTGATCTTTGCCTAGCCCTGGAGGCCTAGGAATATGGAGGGGCTGCCTCGTCCGTAACGATGTGGTTGACATGATACATCTTAGGACCCCACAGATAGATGGGTAGCAGGACTTGAATCTGTTCAGCAGGACGTCTTCATGGGTGAAGTTTTCTTGCGGCTTCATAAATGCTTATTTACCTATTTATTCATAAATGTCGAAAGCACTTTTCTTTCACAGTGTTTCTGTATCACAGCCCAAGGAATAGGCATTTATCACTGATGGGCTGAAAAGTATCAATGGCCCTCAGTTAAACATTAATAAGTGTGTTAGAGTAGCATGAAAGTGCTTTGATTCCTCCAAGACAGAGCGAGAGAATGGTTAGCACTTCTTGTGCAGTCTTAGGAGAAAGGCAAGTTACACCTGTAAATTGAACCTCTACTATCCATTCGGCACACGGCTCAAAGCTTTGCCTTGCTGACTGCTTGTGAGCATCTGCCTTGGTCAGTTTTGAACTCATTTATTATTCAGCCGTGTTTACAACGTGCACCGGCCCTTCTAGCATTGTCGCTGACCTCCTAGTCAGGTGGTCAGCCAGCTGCCCTTACCCAGCTCTGGCTGTGCACCACACACTGCCTGCGACGTTGGCCTCAGCCTTGACCCACAAACCCAAACAATACCAGCAGTGTCTGCAGAAAGGGCTCGAAGCTGAAAAGAGAGAAAAGCCAGGGGCAAGTGACCCCAGCCAAGCAGAGAGAAGAACAAGAGAGGAGGCTCTTAGAGGCCTAGCAGGACCCACCCACGGGGGACTTAGAGCGGACGGTCACTGATGCAGTGTCTGCAGCACTTGCTTATCCATTTGTAGTTATCAGATACTCTATTTTGAAATATGTGTGCACTTATAAGGAAGTCACAGATTTAGTTAAAAAAAAAAAAAAAAAGCTTGTGTTTCTGCCTTATCCCACACCTGGATGGATCTGCCATGCCAAACCTTTTCTTTCTTTCTTTTTTTTTATTTGAAATCATTTTATTTTTCAGGACTGATAATTGAACATAAGGATTTCGGTGTGCTAGATGAGAGATCTACTACTGAACCATGTGCCCAGTCCAAGAGTCAGTTTTATACATATTTAAAGGATTTGTGACAGTGAACCTTTTCACAACCATACATATGTTGGTCTAACTTGTTATGAACCACATTTCCCAAGTGTACAATCTTTAGGAGCTATCATACTTTTAAAAAAATTTTATATTTTGTACAGGGCCTCACTCTGCAGCTCAGATGCATTGTGATCCTCCTCTCTCAGCCTCCCCAGCACTGGGATTCCAGGAATGCACCAGCACGCCTAGTTTCAGTGGTGGTTTCAGCATACCTGGGGGCGAGTCCAGTGTGGCCTGTGGTATGGGATCAAACTCTGGTCCCTGTGCTTGCCTTAGCAGGCATTTAGTCTGCTGATCTATCTCGCTGGTCCTATTATACTTACTCTGAAATATGAAAAATAATTGTGTTACCAATCATTAGAATATTATGAAGGAATAGAAGATTTGCTTATTAAAACATGAGTTTTGAGAAAGTAGTTTGGCCAAACCTTTTCTTCACCTCTTGACTGCAGCCTTCAGCCCTCATGTACTACCACTGGCAGGACCCACCTATATGTCCCCAAACGTCACCTCCCTGGACCTCAGCTTTCCTGTCCCCAGAGTCAAAGAGCTAACACATGCTTCTGCCCAGGCTGCACCTCATGGCTGACCCCAGCGATGTTCTTTCCCTGGTGGCTCAGGATGTGACAGCTGTGGTGGTCCAGGCTCTGTAGCCCCTCCTACTTGGAGTGATTCTTCTGCACTGACTCTTTTGAGGACTTCTGTGGGCTTGGAGGAGGGAAGGCCTTGCATCTAGTGGGACCCACAATCTGGTTCCGTCTTATGCTCTGGAGCCTTCTGGAAACACTGCCACATGTTCTTAGCACCTTATACCTGGCACCCCAGTGTGGACCTGTCCTTCTGTTATGGTTTATGTCTAGTTGTTCCCCCAAAGCCTCATGCAATCATGAGGCAGGGACTTCTAGAGTTTGAGACTTGACTCATGATCTACTGGGGTTATGTTTTAGTACTGATGGGACTATGAATTTGAGTACTGCTGGAATTACTTGAATCATGATCCACTAGGATTATGTGTTTCAGTACTGATGGGGTTATTGGTCTGAGTATGACTGGGATTATGGGTGTGGCCTAAGGGGGATAGGCTGAGGCAGAGACCCTGAATGTAAAATAAAGAGAGAAGATGCAGACTCATGTTGTTGTTCTCTGCTCCCTTGGTTGGTTGCCTCTGTCATGTTTTTGCTGCTGTCCTGTCGCCATGAACTGCTGGCCTCTGCATTGTGCCTCTCTGCCTTGGATCCAGCCGAGTATGGACTGAAACCTCCAGTAACTGTGAGCTAAATAAACCTTTCCTTTATTTTGGGTGTCAGGTATTTGTCCCAGCAACCACAGAAGAGTAACTAAGACACCTTCCATCACAGAGGTCACTCTCATCCCCTGGACATGTGTGCTGGCCTTCAGGTTTCCACTATCAAGTCTCTGTCACTGACCTTGCCTGCCCACACCTCCCTTTCTTTTCCCAGCCAGGGCTCCACTAGTGTAGTTGCCTGGGTCTTCTTCAGGGCAATGGGCTGACCTCACTGTGGTCCTTACTGGCACTGGCTTTCCCTTTCTCGAGTTTGGGCCCTATGAGCACCTTCAGGAGGCACCTGTGCTCTGTGACATGAGTGTCCCTCACTCTTCCAGCTCTTCCTACTGTCTGGGTACCAAAAGTTTAGGATTGGTCCTAGACAGCCCTGCTGCACCCTGAGGGCAGCCCTTTCTCCAGGCGGCTCTGAGCTTCCCAGAGGATGGTGCTTAGGGTCCGGACCTGAGGCTTTCTGCTTTGAGGTCATCTCTATAGAAAAGACAGAAAACACACAGGAGTGGAAACGAATGAAGTGAAACGAGGTGGGAGCACAGCACATGGGCTTCTGCATCTGCTTCCATGTCTGCCTTGAGCTATGCTTCAAACCAGCGGCACTGCTCAGGTCTGGTTCCCCTCCCTGCTCCATGACTGTAAAGACAGGGTGGCGTGACAGGGATGAGGCCTTTGGGGAGCTGCCAGCCCTTGGGGCTCCCTTCCCTAGGCCCATTCCATTTCTTTTTCCCTGTGCACATCCAAGAGCTGGGGAGCCTGCTAGTCAGTGCTACATGGGGCTGTGGGAGTCAGGCACCCAGAGCCCTATCCCTGAAGAAGTGAGGATGGTCCAGCTGGCTGGAGCCAATGGGAACACAGAGCAGGTGTGTGAGGGAGACAGGCCCCATTGGGGAGAGTGTGAAGGAGGAGGAGGAGCAGTGACAGCCCCTACAGAGCCACAGGCTGGATGGGATGGTGACTTTGGGAGAAAAAAGTTTGATATTAGATTTGGTGAGTTTTGTAGTTTTTCTATACATGTTCTCTACAAAAAGGATTTAAATTTGCATAAGCAAATAGGGACTTCTGACCTTCATTTTCATCAGATGCATTTCTACTCTGATCCCGTGGCCAGTGACAGGCACAGTAATGCTGTGTCATGATGCTGATGGACATCCAGGCCTGGGGACGACAGCTGGCAGGCCAACTGGGTCTGCAAAGTGCCTGCAGAGGGGAGCTGGAACCTAGCCAATGGGGGAGACTCACCTGGGTGAGACGTAGGTGGGAGCAGTTCCCGAAGGAGCAGCAGCACCCCTGCTCAGCAGGGGGATTCTCAGAGTCCAGCCTGGGGGGGACACCCAGAGTCTGCTCTCTCCTTACCACTTGGTTTTTGCCTCCAGGTCCTGGTTGCCCTCAGAGCTTGCTTAGATCTCTAAGCTGAGTGTTCCCAGCATCTGTTCTTCTACATGGTTCCCAGCAGAGCCATGGGGGACCCTGCTAACTATGAGTTGGATCTTGCACCCCTCTGCCCAGAGCCCTTTGATGCTCTCATTTCCCTTGGCCTGTGTGGCTCTGATGAGTAGCCCCCACCCCCTCTGTCTCCTGGGTTTGCCCACAGGAGTGTTTCCTAGACACAGAGCCTCAGGGCCTTTTCGTGGGTGGGGAGTGCCCTCTGCCTGGCACAGCGAGTCAGCAAGCAGGATGCAATCTGGGGAGCTAAGGCACTGCCTTTAGGAAAGAATGGGAGCGGGACACTTCCCACTGCTGTCCAGTGGCCACGCTGGCAGTAAAATGGGAGCCCCAGTAGCTCATGCCCTTTGCAAAGCGGGAAGAAGAGCTACTTAGATGCTGGACATGGTGACTGAGGCTATTGTGTTGCTGCTGACATTCTCAAGCCTGTTTTTAACCACAAGGGAGAAACCACTTGAGATACCCATATTTTTCCATGTGAGGAGGGCATAGGCCATTACTGAGCATGGGTATTTCCTGGAAAAATTCACATTTTCCTTTGGCATTTGCTGTGAAAGTGACTCTTGGCGGCTGGTGCACCGTTTGCTGTGTCTGACTTCACACCAACAGCTCCTTGAGGACCTTCACCTGGGCATGAGGGAGGTGGGCAAGGCGGGAGGACTGCTCTGCTCTGCAAATGGCAGAGAGGCAGGGCTGGGCTCTTGCATGGCAGTACTGAATGGTGGTGCTCAGGATGGTCAGTCCTGGGCAGGTGCTGGGTGCCAGACACAGCGCTGGATGTTTTGTGTAGATCATCTCAGTTCCTGATCCAAGGCCCTCATGCCCCGGCCCCCATAGCAGCTGTTCCTGCTAGCCCCATTTGCTGCAGATTAAGAAGCTGAAGCTTAAGACGCTTGTGCACTTTGCAGATCAGACATCTAGAAATGGACAAGTTGGATATAAATGAAGGCTTTCTCCTGGCTCTTGTGCGATAGATCTTAGCATGTCTTTACCACTACTTTACAACTACTGATGGGTTTAATTTAAGAACTTTACTGCTTTTTGCTATAGTTTCAGTTTTACAGAGCCACAGAGAGTACAAGAAATAAGCCATGGGGTGTTTGGAAGGGTGCCATTAAAGAAAGGATGCATCTGGGTGTGGCCCGGGAAGACCCACCTGGCAGCCCTGCCATGTGCTGCCAGCGGGAGCCTGATAAACCCTGGGACTTGGTCTGGGCAGGTGACTGTTTCTAGTCCCTTAGAATGGATCTTAACTACATTCCTTTAGGCTGGTTCTGGCTGTTGGTTGGTTTTGGGGCAACTGTCAAGTTTATGGGAAGATTCTTAGTGGACAGCCCTAGAAATAGGCAGACCCAGAGAATGGGGCTTGTGGCCCTAACATCCATTCACTGCCTTTCCTTCAGCTGGCATGTGCGGTAGGGTGGGGATGTGAAGGCGGAAGAGTTGGGGGAGAGCGCTCTGTGACTGGGGTTTGCCTGGACTGTGGTTAAAGGCTTTGTTCAGAGGAACCAGCTGGGGGAAACACTGCTTGAATTTAGAACAGAGTCCCTGGAAATAGTCTCCTTGGGAAGTGACCTGCAGAGCCCATGAACATGTGGGGCCTTCTGTGACCCAGGGTAGAGTTGGAGTGGACAACAAACGTCCCAGGCTGCAGGGGCTGCTTGGGATCTTGGGCTGCCCCAGCTCCCTGCCCTGGATCTCAGCAAGGTACACTGATCCAAGCTCATGGTGCCCCAACCCAGCAAGGACCACCAGGGTGGAAACTGAGGGACACATTTTAGATCCAGGCTTTATTAGATTTATAGGACACTTTCCATTGTTTAGGTTTTGGTTATGAATTTAAGTTCCCATTGGAGTTCAGTTTCCACATTTTTTATGTGATTTTATACCTTTTCTCAGGAGACCTAAGGTCCTTACCACAATCAGGGGCGCCTGATTTATAGTGGACGTGGGTCCGTGCTCATCACCAGCAAGGGGGAATCTGCCCAGTGCTGCTGGTTCTGCCCTAAGCCAATGTAACAGTTTTGAGGAAACATTTTTTTTTAATAAATAATTTTTATTGGTTCATCTAAGATATGCATAATGATCACATTCATCATAGGGATTTGTACCTATAAATAATATATCTTGATTCTTCTTTTATTTCCTCCCTAATCTGTTCCCCTCTCTCCAACCCTTCTTCCCCTTATTACGGAAGCTTTCTTTCCATTTTCCCTCTCTTCCTCATTTTCCTTTTCCTTTCTTTCTGCCTCTGCCCTCCCTTTTTCCTCTTTCTCTCTGAACATTTTCTTCTTAATTCACAATATCTATTATACATTTTAGTCCTTATTTGCTCTTTCAGTTTTTTACACCAGAAAAACAATGTGATATTTAAATATGTGTGTCCAGTTTGCTTCACTTAAGAGTATGGTCTTAAGATGCATTCATTTACCTAGAATATTTCAAGTTTGTCTTTCTTTATGACTGAGTAGTACTCCATTGTATAAAAAAACACATCTTTATCCATTCATCTATTGATGGGCATTTAGACTGAGGAAACATTCTTAAAATTAAACCTTGGGCACTAATTTTTTCAACTAATTTTGTAATGCCTATAAAGTTTAGGAGCTATTTTCCCAAATGGCCACAATGGTTTTATTTATTTTTTTTTTTAATTTTTTTAAAATTTTTATTTTATTTTATTTATTTTTTTCTTGTTTCCGAACCTTTGTTTGTTTATTCATTCATTTTTATGGCCAGCTCAGCCCACCCCAAGGGCAGGGCTGGCGCAGCATGTGGTGCCGGGGATCGAACTGTGGTCCCTGAAGCCACCTAAGCTTCCCCAAGCAGGCACTTTAGACCACTGAGCCATCCTGCCGGGCCCCACAATGGTTTTCAATATAATTAATATGAAACGTCCCTTCAGAGTGTGCTTTGTGGCTCTGACCACAGTATAAGTACATAAACTATGACCTCCATAAGCTGGAGAGGTGAGAGGTGTCTCAGCCTATTGTGGGGATAAAATACCCAATACCTGCAGTTTAAAGAAGGGTAGGTTGATTTCAGCTCATAGTTTAGAAGTTCCAGTCCTTGTACCATCATTGGCATCATGGAAGGGGCTGGGCAGAGGAAAGCTTTTTGTTTCATGGAGGACGGGAAGCAGAGAGAGGAGGAAGGATTAGGGGAGGGAGATACACCCTTGCAGGCCACACCCCCAGTGACCTGCCTCTTCTACTCAGACCCTGCCCCCCAAAGCAAACCAGCTGTGATGCCCCAAAATCCATTACCTTCTGCAAGTGCTGAGGCTCCAGACAGAAGCCATAACAAGGTGTGGGACAGCAGGCGATGCTCAGGTCAGGTGGCTTGCCTAGGACACAAACACTGGCCTAGAAATCAGCCCTCTGTGGCTGTGCTGGTACAGGAAGGCCAGGTCTAAAAAGAGAGATATGGGTTACTCATTGATTCTGAGAGTCACGGTCCATTTTCCTCTCATTGCTGTTGATTTCCAGCTGAGATGCTGAGACAGAGACTGGAAGACCTGGAGCAGGAACATGGCCACCTGTCTGTGACGCTCCCATCCCTGCAGCCAGCCATCAACAGCTTCCTGGGCCACCTGGTGGCACAGGCCCAGGCCACCCTGCACCGAGCTACCCAGCCGTGAGTACCTTGGGTCACCACCTTTCTGCCTGCACTTTCCTGTTGCAGTGAAGAGCTGAAAGGGGTTGACTGTCAAGACCCCCTTCTGTTTTTTGGGGAGGGGTCCCTCATTTTGAGGTCTTCCTGTGAAGAAATGTTCTCTGAATAAACAAGTTCTTACATGATCCTCTTACAGTAGGTGACTTCTACTTCTACTCTGCTTTCCTCTGACACTGAAGTGTCACCTTGTCCCTCTTCCTTTCTCACAGGGCACCCTTCCCAATTTGATTTTCTATTTAATTCTTCCTTTTGTTTGATCACTGAAATCATTTCTTGCTTTCCATCCCAATTTACCTTGCCAATTCATTGTGTTTCTATTTATTTAACAAACATGTGCAGGACAGTCCTGAAGGGCTTTAGGAGGAACTGCTTTAATCTTTAAAATCTTTATTGAAATGAAATGCATAATAACATCAAGCCCAGGCTGGGCAACTTAGCAAAACCCCT
>PVJA010005576.1:58093-69236 GCA_004027025.1 Myocastor coypus
TAGAATTTCCTTTCTTCTTAGGGCTGGACACTATTTCATTGTACAGATAGATCTTACTTGGTTTATCTGTTCATTCACGAATGTGTAGGACGTGACTCACTCAGTAGTCACAGTGATTCTGGGGTTGGTATTTTATATATTTACTGCCACATGCACATCGAGATCCCTATCAACACCATCTTTCCATAGCTGGGCCTAAGGAAGGGGAGACCAAGTCTGGGAGACCGAGGGCTTGGCAGACCAGGCATGGGTGTTGAGGCAGATGCAGCACGGAGCTCCAGCTTGTGTCTCAGCCCTGGGCTGCTATATTAGGGCTGAGTGCCAAAGGCTCTGTTACTGTCTCTTTAGCCTAACATGCAGTTTGAGTGGAGAGCAGTGTTTCGCTATGGCCTTGGCCGGATCCCTTATATAATGTGATTAGTTGAAATAAGATAGTGTCCTGTGTTTTCAGTTGTATTAGGTTAATCATGGGGCATCACTTACTTTTGACCATTTTGGGAGCTGCCAACGTGGTGATTTCACAGGGTGCACTCTGGGATGTCATCCCAAAGGTACAGGTCTTCGTTGCTTATCTGTTAAGCCAGTACTGACGCTGTCCGACTTGGCAGCCAGCGCCTCTTCTCCTTTTCCTCACGGGAGTGACCCCTTTGCTGTGATCTATGTCCCATTCACTTCTGAGCGCCTGTGACCTGTGTTCTTGTGGCCACTCCCCAGATGCCCACTGTGATCAGCAGTGGGCTTCTGGTGTTGGACCTGAGTGGCGTCTTCTGTTCTTTCTCAGCTCGGTGTCGGTGTTGGCCATGGTGACCAACCTGTGCCTTGGCCTCTGTCCGCCGTTCTGCCCTCTCCTGGCCCTGCTGCTCCCAGCTGTCTCTTCCCTGCTACCCCAGGTCCTGCTACCCCAGGTCCCCATGCCAATGTCCCTCCCCTCTACTGTAGGCCATGTTCTCACTGAATGGCATCACCTGGGTGTCAGGTGCCACCTGTACAAGACCCCACTGGAGTGGCAGCTTTGCTGGTCCCCTCTGTAGCATGTGGACTGGCTCAGCTCCCATGGGACCTCTCCCTCAGTTGCACCAGGTTGCTTTTCTATCCATAAAAATGCAATCTCTTTTTATCTTTGCCTCTCCGAAGTTTACTATCTCTTACAACTACTTTGGTTAAGCTTACTGTCCTTCTCCCACTCAGCCCTTGTCCTGTATCTTGGCCTGGCGACCTTGGCCTCCATCCAGGCTCTTGATCTGGCACACAGAGCGCTGCCTAGTACTGTCACATGGCTGAGAGTGCCCTGGTGCCTGCATGGTTCCCTGTTTACTGGCAGTGTTCCGTGCACTTTCACCAACCGCTCCTGTGCCCTCCACCCCCAGGAAGCTGCCCCCTTCGGGAGCCCCACCCATCAGCTGCTTGTTATCCTGTGATTCCTTGGAAATCTGTGTCCTAGAAGGTGTGCTCCCTTTGCTGGCTCACAGATCTCAAGGGCCACACAGCCCTGTGTTGGCCTTTGTCGCTGAGTTTAATGTCAGTGTGGCATATGTGTGTACACAGGTTGCAAGCTTATGTGACATGCAGAAAACATGGGGAAAGAAAGGAGAGACAGAGGAGGTTTCTGCCAGCCCCCTTAGGCCCAGTGAGCAGAACCTGGCCCGAAGTCAGGAACCTACCTCCTGCCCCAGCTCCTCCTATGCCCAGCTGAGCATGCGCCCTCCAACTTCTGAATCCCTTACTCCCTTCATTGGAAAGTGAAGGGTTGAGTTAGGTCTTATTGATGTACTGCCTTGGCTTTTCTTTTGACAAATTCCACTGTCCCATTACTGCCATACCTAGAAAATAACTCAAAACCCACTTTTTTATTATGCCTTTATAATACATGTTAACAGGATTACATAGTTGCTGATAATGAAGGGCTCCTGTCCTTAAGACACCAGCTGCTCTTGAGGCCCATGACACCTGCCCCCCCCCCCCCCAGCAGGTTTGGGGAGACTGCTGTTCTCACAGTGGCCACCAGGGGGCCCCCAAGACATAAACGTCCTCAGGGTAGGGCTTTGAGTTCAAAGAAACGCATTTTCCAATGAATAGCCCTTTTCCTGTGGAAATAAAATAGTTGTATGAACATGATAAATTTCCAACACTAACTAAATGCACAAGGAAGTACCTTTTAACCTTGCTGAGGTCAATATGTGAAAATCTGATGATAGCTATTGATGTCTTCCATTGCGGGCCACGTGGGCTTACACACACATACTGCAGGGTACAGTATCAGTAGACTCTCAGGGACAGTGCCAGCCACCCCTGCGGTGGGGGGAATCTTTGGATCTTAGGATTTAAGCAAGTGTTAACCCTCAGGTATAATCAGCTACTTTAAAAAGTTATTTTTATTGTCACTTTGTTTTTACTAAACAATATTTTTTTTTTTTTTTTTTTTTTTTTTTTTTTTTGAGGTGCTAGGGGTTGAATTCAGGGTCTGTCACTTGTCAAGCAGTTGCTTATGCCATCACTGGGCCATATCCCCAGCCCTGTCACTTTATTTTTTAAAATTTGCTGTTTAATTCATTTTTTATATAAAAGAAGACATGTTTAAATTCTCAGAACTTGGCAGGGGGTATGGCTCAGTGATGCAGTGCTTGCCTAGTGGGTGGGAAGCTCTGAGTTCCATTCGCATCAACACACACCCATCCACATCCGTAGCCACTCGAGTGACCTGGACCACTCACCAGGCAAAGCCCACTGTGACTCAGGGAAGCTGCCCTTCAGCGTGTGCTGTGAGGCCCAAGCCCCGCCTGTCCCCTCCAGGGCCCTGTGCAGGCTTGCTGAGGGATCAGCAGGCCGTCCCTCTGGGTCCAGGTGCAGGCTCAGAACCTGGCCAACACAGCACCCCCAGAGCCCTCCTCGCCCCTCCCCCCAGACACTGGCCTTTTCATAACTCTGCATTTGGCCCGGGAGCCAGCACAAGTAACAACTGTTCACAGAGCTCCCATGAAGTGTCAAGGGGCGGGCTGAATAGACATGGTCTCTGTGCTGCCGGGGCTCACAGTCTGATGTTCCTGACTTCAGCCTCCTCTGAAGGTGGGTCTTCCTGCTGTGCAGAGTTGCACAGGCATGTTTCATGTAAAGCTTGTCTCAGCTCCCCCAATCTGAGAGGGGGTGCCCGTGCCTGGCCTGTGGCCATCACTTCAGAACTCAGATCAGCTGGGAAGAAGATGTGATTTTTTTCCCCATAGGAATGGCTGCAACTCCCAGTCAGAGGTGAAGCCAAGCTGCACCAAGCTGGGATCAGTGAGGCTGACTGGAGCAACAAGTATAGCACCAGGCCTCTGGAATATTCTAAGAGGGTAGTGCTGTTTGGGACTCTGGCCACCCCTCTACTCCAGACACAGAGCAGGAAAGAGCTGACCAAGAGAGAGCTAACATATTAGGGTCTCGGCCAAGGACAGAACAAGCAGGAAACTGAGGCAGAGGAGGAGCTAGCTGGTGGCAGGGTGAGCATGTATGAGTTGGGATTACTGCAGATTCAGCAGGATTTGGGAAGATACTAGCACTAGGAAGCTGGTGAGGTGATTTGTTCATCCACTGTCCACTGACCAGTACTAGTTGAAGGACACTGTTCAGTGGGGTCCCCTGGGTTAGGGTCATTCTCTAGCAGAGTGTATGGCAGCCCAGCCATAGAGACACGTCCCCACCCCAAGAGCTGCAGTCACATTATTCTCAAATGGACACTCTTGAGACACTCCATGTCTTTGCAAATTCACCCTTCTAAGGAGGTTTCTAGAATCTACTAAGTAGATGCCATAAGTAAGCAAAGAACATTAAGACAAAACAAAGAAAAAGTCCTGAAGGGACCCAGTAACTTTCCGCAGGGCCTGTCAAGATGGTAACTTTGGTCCCATACGTCTGTCCCCGTGTCTCTCTTGAGACGGACTGAACAGGGGACTGAGAAGGTGCTGTTGTGGGATATTCTTCCTCTGTCCCCCTGGAAATAGGTGACCTTTATATTGTCATGTGTGGATTGTTGCAGACTGTAGCACCACAGGACCCAGCAACAATCTGCTACATGCTCAGATTAGAATGACCACACGCTGGGGACTACAAAGTGACTTGTACTAAGGACCTGAAACAAGGAGGCTGTGAGCCACTTAAAGTTCTCCATATTACCAACACTCCAGCCATGCTTCTGAATCTTGAATTGGAGCTTGAGGGGGACGCCAACAGTTATGCTGGCATGAGAGACCGAGTCAAAGAAAAAGAAGGTTAAAGGGGGAAAAATGAGTTGAGGTGAGCCCAGGGACTCCTTGGAACTTGCTTTGGAATTAGTAGATTACAGATAAAAACCTCCAGATAGTCTCCCCATTTGGGCTGATGAGATAGCTCAGTGGTCTAAAGCGCCATCTTAGGTAAGCTTAGACAACCACAGGGACTGTGGTTCAATCCTCAGCACCACATGCGTTGCCAGCCCCTCTCCCAGGGCAGGCTGAGCTGGTCATAACATAAAAAACAACAACAAAAAAAGTTCTCCCCATTCATCTTTTTCCCTTAAGTTCAACAGAGGTATGTGCTGAGCCCATAGTATCAAGCAGTTTTTATAAACTCAAATAAATACACACGTTACCTGTGAGACAGTCACTTCCCTGAGTGGGATGGGACCGTGTGTAGTGGTGACTTATCCACAATCCTCACTCTTAGCCAGACCAAGTCCTCTGTGGAGAGGAATGACAAGCCACCCAGATGGTCATGGTAACTCCACAGTGTTCTCTTCTGCCCACGAGTGGCCTTGGCAGTTCACAATGTGATTTCTGGAGGTTTATTGCTAGGTCTAGAGCACACGTGGCTAGTTCTAGGACAGACCAGAACCACTTCATATCGCTGTCCTCCAGGAAGAGAGTGGTGGACTTGTAGCACAGGCATCATCAGGGAGCGGCACGGCCAGTCGTGCTGCTCGGAAGAGCCCTGCTCAACCCTTGTGCTGGGTGTGGCCACGGAGTGGCCCTTCCCGGTGCCCCAATTTTCCTCACCATTTCTTCAGTGAGAGCTTCTGCTTGATAGTTTTTGGTCCAGCACAGAATGGCCATCTCTGGCCTTCCAAAAGCTGCTGACATTAGTGCTTGAGAGGGCACCTCCCACCTTCCCCTCTGGTCCTGGTGCAGGACACTGGCAGGCTCATGGGCAGCCCGACCTTGCCATTTCGCTGTCCTTGCCCAGGGCTTCTGCAGGCAGCCTGAAAAGCCAATGTCCCTGGGGACTTGGATCCAGGTGCTGCCTTGGAGAGCAGGTGGCAGGCGAGCTCCTCACAGGTAACCCCATTACATGCCTGCCTGGACCCATCCCACGCAGCAACCACATCTTTCCTCTTTCAGTGTCACTGCAATTGACACTAAGGATTGCATCTTGAGTGACCTTGGTGGTTAACAACGTGATTTCTGGAGGTTTATTGTGAGGTCTAGAGCATTCTTAGGGGCTACATCCAAGGATGAAAGAATTCATTTGCTTTTTCCTGTGGTATAGCTCTTATTTTACACATGAGTTTATGCTTCCTTATATTATTGATGGAAGGACAGTGGAGCAAGTTTTATTTTTTTTTTTCTTCAGTCAGAGGCAGGCCCAGATGGGGGCCTTGTGAACCCTGGGTCTGAGAGAGGGATCTCAGACGGTGAGTCTCTGTTGGCCAAATGCTGTTCTAACATCTTATCCTGCGTGGTGTTTTTTAATTTTTGCCGCCGAGGGGTTTGCTCATTTTACATACTGATTAGTTTATAGCAGCAATGCTAATTTGCACTGACATTAGAGATTACACATTGAGACTTACTAAGGATATAAGGAGCAGTGCAGGAGAGGTAGAGGGTGCAGGACTCTGAGGGCTGCAGGCGTGGAGGAGGGGAATCTGTCCCTGTTTAGTTACTAAGCTGTGGTGGAGCTTGGTCCCAGCCTTGAACCCTGGGGACCCTTTCCTATACCTGAGGCATGGGTATAAGAGACAGAGGGATTTCGGTTAATCACCAGGGCTTTTCTTGTAGATTAAGTAATGAATGTGATTAACCATAATATGGAGAATTCCCAGTTACCCACTTGTACCTTCTCTGCAGCTAATTTTCAATTCTGTGTTGATTTCCTTCAATAACTTCCATCCCAACCCAGATGGTATCTATTTAGGAAATTCAAGAAACTCTTAATATTAGCATAAGCAGAGCAAATTGGGAAATGAATGAGTGCACAGAAACGACCTAATGCAATAGGAAACTGAATATAAATGGCTTCGGGAATTTTTAGGCTGTGGACTCATTAACTCACCCGACAAACATTTGCTAAGTTCCGAGAAGTGAACTCAGGTGCCTTCCAAGGCTCACGGTCCAGAATGATGAACTCACGCTGTAACTCTGAAGCCGAGAGAGGACGCACATCCTCCCCCGAGAGATACTGGCAGCCCAAGAGGGTTAGAAGTGTGATAATGCGAATATCTGCAAATGCGCCGTGCTTCTAGTTTTCATTGTCCCATATAGGGCTGTGGGTCTGCCAGGTGTGAACCTGGTGCTCATCTTCGTGAGGCAAAGACTATGACTACTTTACGAGGTCAACAGTTAGGATACAGGTGCTTTCCCAGTGGTGTGCGTGTGTGTGCGTGTGTGTGCGCATGTGTGTGTGTCTTGGACACAATAGTTGCTCCTTGGTCACAGGTTATATAAATGGAATCCTCGTGACAGCATCATTGCCATCATGGTCCCAATCCTCTTCCTCAGTATAAACATGAGACAGGTTCAGAGGGCTTGGATGAGCCCAAGGACACAGCCGAGAGGGGCAGAACCAAGCCCCAGTGTGACCCTGAGCCCCATTAGGCTTACTGATGTGCTCCTAAGGAATACTTGGCTCAGGGAGGAGTGTGGTTAGAAGCCAGGGGTGTGGGCTTCTGAGCACGCTGAGAAGTAATGTGGTGTGGCAGTCACAAAGCTCTGGCAATGGTGAGGCCTGGCCTGGTCAGGGCCGATTCCCAGCACAGCTTCTTGCTCTGTCTCTGGCCGCCCACAGACCGCCCGCAGGCCGCAGATCCCTCATTTTCTCCGAGACTTAGTTTCTTCACTGGCAAAGTCGGTAATGACATCTTGTCTGTAAGATTCCTTCCTCTGGCATGGAAGAGAGACAGGAGAAAGAAAAAAAAATCCTTCACTGCTGAGTGTGGGAGGGCTGATGAAGAGAAGCAAGGATCCCCGAGGAGCGAGCTGAGAGCAGGGTTTTTATGGGATTGGACTAGAGGTGGAATTTACATGGAGAGTACCCATTGTAATAGGTGCTGACTGGGAAGGCTTGGCATATATGATAAGCAAAAGAGGAAGTTTGCGGTTAACCAGGGAGAAGAAGACGGAGGTCAGTCTAGGAGCCACATGTCATTGGTCTTGGATCCCCACATCCTTGGTCTTGGATCCCTAAGCCACAGTAGCTGGCTGACTTTGCCATGAATGCAGACCCATCATTGGCTTAGTTCTGTAAGGAAATGGTAATCTGTGCAATGCATTTTCAATTCATAGGAGTTAATTTTATTCTGAATTCAAATATTTTTCTGCTGCTACTACTGCTACTATTATTATTTGCTTTTGAGCACATGAAATGCAAGAAACTTCTATATTGCATGGTATGTTATAGTAAGTGATTTTCAGGGTTATTGAGGTTTATTAGATGGGGTTCTCTATCTTGAATCCCTTCCTCATTTTGCTTTCCCTCGCCTTCATTTCTCTTTTTACTGGAATAGCTTCTCCACTAAATCATTGGCATGGAAATGTACATATGTCTTAGACAGGCTTCTGAGGAACCTAAAACATAGTGTCTTCCATAGAGTAAATAATTGTGGCAGCAACTTTGCCAAGTCATCAATTGATTAGTGTCTGGGATAGCTGTGACTACCAAGAAAGTGCCAAAAAACTTTTGTGTTCTAAAATGCAACTGAGTTATTAAATTACAGTCACATTTATTATGAACTGTATTCTCAAATGTGATCTTTCCAGGAGTATCTGTTCATTATTCTTGCCAGTGGAACTCAGATGCAATTGTTTCAACTTCTCAATATATTAGAATAAAATCATTCAAAGTAAAGAAGTAAGAAACTTGGGAGAGGCAGTATAACATAGTAATTAGTGCTTACTGTCTTATGTACCTTATGTTTTGTTTAAATTTAACAATGGATATATTACAGATTTTCTTCATCAGATCAGTGTAGATTAATAGATATAGGTATATAAGATTAATCAAACAATTAAACATTAACACTTTCAATAAACCTTACTTTTTTTTTTTTTTAACAGTTGACACACTGGATATTGTCCTCACAATAGCTATACAGAGCACAGGGTGTGGGCATGACACACTTTCCAATTGATATTGCTAAGGAAAGAAAAGATTTAGAGTTCTTATATTAGGGAGACTATATGATATTTACACATGTAGGTCTGGTTTATTTCACTAATGAGTATATGTTCAATATACATCCATTTATATATGAAGTCTTCCAGCTTATCATTCTTTATAGCTGAGTAATATTCCATTGTATAAAAATACCACATTTTTTTCAACCATTCTTCAAATGATGGGCATTTTGGTTGTTTCCAAGATTTGGCTATTATAAATTGGGCTGCTATAAACATAGGTGCACAGATATCACTATGGTATGATGTTTTCAGTTCTTCTGGGAAAATTCCCAGGAGGGGGATAGCTGGATTGAATGGAATTTCCAGTTCTAGTTTTCTAAGGATCCTCCACACTGCTTTCCATAATGGTTGCACCAATCTGCATTCCCACCAGCAGTGGAGAAGTGTTCCTCTTTCCCCACAGCCTCTCCAGCATTTGTTGCTGGTTGATTTCTTTATGATAGCCATTCTTACTGAGGTGAGATGGTATCTAAGTGTTGTTTTGATTTGCATTTCATGAATGGCTAGCGATGTGGATGGAGCATTTCTTCATGTATTTATAGGCTTGTTGAATTTCTTTCTCTGAGAAGTGTGTGTTCATCTCAGATGTCCATTTATGGATTGGGTCTTTGAATTTTGGGACCCTAATGGTTTTTAGTTCTTTGTAGATTCTAGATAGAAGACCTTTGTCTGAGTACTTATACCTTAAAATCTTTTCGAAATTTGTGGGTTGTCTTTTCACTCTGTTGGTAATTTCCTTTGATGTGCAAAAACTTCTTAGCCAGAGGAGGTCCCATTTGTTGATGCTTTCAAGTGTTAAATGTGTAATTTGATTTCTGTCCATGAACTTTTTGCCTACTCCGATGTCTTCAAGATTTCTTCCCACTTTCTCTTCCAGGAGATTTAATGTTTCTCTTTTAATATTTAGATCTTTAATCCATTTTGATTTTAGTTTAGTGCATGGTGATAGACTAGGGTCAAGATTTAGTTTTCGGCATGTAGAGAGCCAGTTTTTCCAGCACCATTTGTTAAAGAGACTGTCTTTCTTCCAGTAAATGTGTTTGGCCCCTTTGTCAAAAATAAGGTGGCTGAGTGTGTTTGTATTTGCTTCTGCATCTTCTAATCTATTCCATTGATCTTCAGGTCTATTCTTTTGTCAATACCATGCTGATTTTATTACTGTAGCTTTGTAGTATACCTTTAGGTCAGGAATTGTAATGCCTCCTGCCCTACGTTTGTTGTCCAGAATTGTCTTTGCAATTCTGGGTCTTTTTTGGTTCCAAATAAATTTTAGGAATGGTTTCTCCAGGTCTGTGAGGTATGTTGATGGTATTTGGATAGGAATTGCATTAAATCTGTATAACAATTTAGGGAGTATGGCTATCTTAACAATGTTAGTTCTTCCTATCCAGGAGCAGGGAATATCTTTCCATTTTCTGAAATCTTCTAGGATCTCTTTTTTCAGAGTAATGTAGTTTTCATTGAAAAGGTCTTTTACTTCTTTAGTTAGGTTAATCCCTAAGTGTTTAATTTTCTTCAGTGCTAGCATAAAAGGTACTGCTTCTCTAATTTCTCTCTCAGTGTGTTTGTTATCTGTGTAGAGGAATGCTATTGACTTTTGTGTGTTGACTTTGTAACCTGCTGTGCTACTGAATTTGTGTATTAATTCCAGTAGTTTCTTAGTGGAGTTCTTTATGTCTTCCAAGTAGATTATCATGTCATCTGCAAATAGTGAGGGTTTTACTTCTTCTTTACATATTCTTATTCCTTTTATTTCTCTTTCTTGCCTAATGGCTGTAGCTAATGATTCCAGAATTATATTGAATAGGAGTGGTGATAGAGGGCATCCTTGTCTTGTGCCAGATTTGAGACCAAAAGACTTCAGTTTTTCAAGATGGGGTTCTCTAGAGGAACAGAAAAAGCATGCATAATTACACAAGAGAATTTATAGGACCAGAGGCAGGAGAGCCCTGTGGAGAGCTGGAAGACCCAGTAGCTGCTCAGCCCAAGGAGGAAGAAACACAGAACTAGAGGGATCCAGGCTGCAGCAGGGTCTGAGGTGGAAGGTCTGCATCCCCTTGGAGAGTCTCTGGTGTGATTCTGTGCTACAAGGCTGCAGACACTGTAGACTGATGTCTACGGGTCCAGCAGCAAGGGGCACACCTGCTCAGGCAGACTGAAGGTCCTCAAAACACCGATCAATTGAGGGCTGGGGGTGTACTCAGTGGCATAATGCCTGCTTGCTAAGTGCAAGGCTGTGAGTTCCATTCCCAGAACCAACAACAATAGCAACAAAAACAATCCCAAATCCTATCAGTTCTTCCTTCCCCTTTATTCCATTGAGGCTACACACCAATTGGATTCTGCCATCCACAACTGGGGGTGAACTCTCCCCACTAAATTTGCTGGCTTATAGACCAGTCATCTCTGGAAACACTCCTCAGACACATCCAGAAGGGGGCTTTACTATTCTGCTAAAGTTTCAATCAAATTGACATATCATGATTTTTTTTTTTTTTTTTTGTGGAACTGGAGATTGAACTCAGGCCCTTGGGCTTGCCAGTGTGGCAGACGAGGGGCAGCTGTGAGGGTACAGGGGTGGCTTGATGGGGCCTTTTCAGGACTTGAGTGTATCTTTCAAATACCTGAAGCCACAAACATCTTCTTGGGACTTGAGACTAAGGTACCCATGGAGTTTATTTAAAACTCCTATGTGCCTGAGAGCTGTGAGACAGGTTGGCTATATTAAGATACTGAAGTCA